>VZTH01002475.1:0-14829 GCA_013397815.1 Aleadryas rufinucha | reverse complement strand
AACTTTTAAGATTTTCTGTGGAGAGGCGAGTTGCTGTTTCAGGCTGGGGTCTATTCACCCTTAAAAAAGACTACCCCATGTGTGGCCCATGTGATCCTCTATCCATGGGAGAGCTGTTTTTCCCGGTGGCAGCTTTAATCTCAGGCGGGGGCTGTTGGACTGTGGCTAATACGGTTTTGGGAAACCACGGATAACAAAGGAAACTTCTTTCTCCTTAACTAGTGGAGAGATTCTTAAGAACTGTGAATACTGACCAAAAAGTATGTGGTGTTCTCCTTTGTGCTAGTTTGGGGAAGAGAAAAGGAGAAGGGGGGTGTGCGAGTAAAAAGAGGGATTTTGCTTTAAATTCTTAGTATTTTCTTTTCTCTTTTAGTTCTCTTAGTAAACTTTTCATTTTCTTTAAGTTTTGAGCCTGTTTTGCATTCCTCCAGATCTCCTATCTCACAAAAGATAAAGAGGTGAACTGAAACCACTACACAATATAAATCGATGTAAAGAATGTGAAAAGAAAGAGATCAACAAATATGGCAGCAAAGCTACAGATTCAAAGGCTGCTAATTAAGAAGGTAGAGTGACCATTTAAAGGAAAAATCTTCCTTCTCTTCCAACGAAATTCCATATTAGCAAAAAGGCACTCTTCCCCTTGAAGCCTTGCTGGCCTTGCCCTCCTTCAGCAAGCAGCTTTCCCCAGTCTTCCCTGACATTTTGCACTTTCGTCTTGCTCATATTTGGTAAAATCCAGCTCCTAATTGTTTTTTACTCCGTTTGGTAAATAAAGAGTTGTGACCGGTTGAACCTTGCTTAGCTTACAGAAAAGACAGGGTGGAATAACTTAGGCCATCTGGGTATTATTTTTGAAATGACACTTTATTGTGTGAAATACCCTGAGTTACCTTTAGTAAAATTTTCTCTGTGAAGTGCCTTTATCTTAGGGGATTTAAATTTAACCAATAATTCCATCTCTCAGCATTAAGCTGTAAAAATGGCAAGGGAAGATTGTGGGACCAGAGTTAAGGGGCATCCTCAGGGGTCAGGGCTGGTATATTGGGAAGGAATTGTTCCCTGGGAGGGTGGGGAGGCCCTGGCACAGGGTGCCCAGAGCAGCTGTGGCTGCCCCTGGATCCCTGGCAGTGCCCAAGGCCAGGTTGGACATCGTGGCTTGGAGCAGCCTGGGACAGTGGAAGGTGTCCCTGCCCATGGCAGGGCATGGAATAAGATCTGTACCAATCCAAACCATTCCAAAATAAAAATAATACATCACCACGAAAATAATGTATTTTTACTACTCCCTTCTATGTCAGCTGTCAAATTAGCTCATCGAAAGAAACCCTCAGAAAATGAGGCTTCCAGATCTGTGGGAAACTACCCAAAGACACAGATTTCTTTGTTCATGTTTAGGAGCATTTTAAGAGAAATTTTGTGCTTTAAATGTGGAAATTAATTATTTATCTTAATTTACATAATTATCAGAAAAAGTTGTTGTTCTCAAGACAAAACCTTAGAGAGCTGATGGAAATGAGAGAGGTATATTTAAAAAACATACTGGAATTGCACCCTTATCTCAGTAATATGTCTGGAGACTCATGCAGAAGTGGTAATTTCAACCCAGAAGAATGGTATCACTCATTTTATAGCTCTTTAAGAAAATCAGATAGCAGATTAGTTCTTAAAAGTGGCGAATACTTATAATACTAATATAAAATTTGTATATTTCAGAAAACTTCTCTGGTTTTGTGTTTTATTTTACACCCACACATACATGTAAATGTCTATATATAAATTCACATACATTGACATATATAAATGTATATAGATATATATAGATGTGTATCAAAGCCCTTCTTTTTATGCCAGTTCTTTTCCTCTACACAATTAGTATGGATTCAACAGGTTGGTATATAGTGTTAATTAAAAAACATTGATTTTTTTTGAGACAAGTTTGAGGATTAAGAGCTTTGGAATATCATTTGCTAAAGTGTGTCCCTGATAAAGTGCTTAATTTGCAATAATAATTCTAATAGCTTATTAATATTTACTTTATGCTATTTTTTTTTCATCACCAATGCCACAGGTAGAAAACTTAAAGTCACAGATATTTAAAGCTTGAGCATGTGACCCTGTGTTCTTGCTGTTTCTTGTGAGAGGTTTATGAGGCTTGTGAGAAACAAAAAGGAAAATATTAAGGGTTTTTTCATGTTCTGGGGAACTTATTCTGCATGACAACACCCCTCTTTTTCCTTCTAACCAGACAGTCAGTCCTGAGCCATGAGCAACAGGATTTAGGCCTGTGCTTTAGCTAAGGAAAAAAGGTAAAAAAAAGGCACATGAGAGCAACAGGAAATATAACTTATTCCTTTTTGTTGTATCAGTGTCTCATCTACTGTATTTTCTCAAAACACATTCTTAGACAGTCCATTTTCAGACCTCCAGGGAAGATATTTAACCTTGTAATGGCTTCTTTCCTGTAACGCTGCAATGGTCCTGAACCAGCACTGGATTTTCCCTGTCTAGCAGAAATTCTGTTTGCTTTCTTTAACCTTTCCTTGCCTAGAACTGGAAATGTCTCCATTAGATTGAATTCTGAACAAAGGGTGTGAATTGAGTGTAGATAGCTCTGAGTGAGTTGGTGAACCCCACAATTTTAACAGATATAAATTTATATCTGTTATAAATATGATATAAATTTTTGTGGATATAAACTTAAGAATGTCTGTAACTTGGAACTGAGTTTTTGTGAAGGGTTACAGGAGTAAATAAACACCAATAAGTCATAAATGCAAATCACACTTTCAAAGAGAATGATGGAGGGTTGGGATGCCTGGAAAGAAGGAAGAGAAGGAGGAGTCATGGGCTGTGTTGAGGAGAAACTTGGTATAGAAATCATCTATGACCAAAAAAAAGGCAAAAAACATCCTATCAAATTCCTCTGGGTAAAGATCAGAGGGCTCATTTTGTTCAGGGACCTTACAGCAGACACTTGGTGCTGACCCCCAAAACAAGATGATAGAGCCAACAAAACAACATTGGCATCATTTCAGCAATTTTTGGGTGAACACAATCTGGTCTTTATGGGTAGCTTAAATTAAAAGCAGTCACTGGAAGTGATGCTTAAGATTTTTAGCTTTTCATATTTTTCATGTATTTGTAGCTTTGTCGATTGTTAGTGCATGGCTTCAGCTTCTAATATTTTTGCTATTTTTTTCCCTATTTTTAGGAACACTACACTGACCCTATAAACACATTCCTGAATATTGTTTAGTCTTACTTGGGGAAAATGAACTCCTTCTCAGTCAGACACAATAGAACTATTGAACTAAAAATAAATCAAAATTTAATGGAAGTATCTCTATTTATTAATAAAGTTGCAGAGCTTCCTGTGTAAAGAGACTTAGGGTTTTTTTCCCCCACTTACAATTCAATGTGAACTTACAGAGGAAAAATGGGATATAATAACTTTTGAAGAGGCAAAGATTCTTTGTTGAATCTGTAGGGGATATAGCTCCTGCATTTCCAAACTTAAAAACTAAAAAAGCCCGAAATAAACACGATATTTGAAATCTGTGTTTGTGTATAATTTTTGTGTCACAACACAAACAGAGGAGCCAGGCATAATGACTGAATTCCTCACAGCCACTTCCATTTGGTAAGAACACCACAGCAACTCCCTCTCTGAGGAGCTAAAGTGGATAAATAAACTCTGAAATGCTGCAAGAGTGTTAGGTCATAAATGCAGGGACCTCTTCAATAGCTGAGTTATTGTTATTTATTACTGGACACCTGAAGGAAGCTCTCTCCACAAACCAACATCTCTACTTAAGGCACCCAGCTTGCTCTATTACTATGAATTACCCATAATGTCATTCATGACCTTAAAATAGCACTTTTGATGATGCTATTAAATATGAATAGTATTTAATAAACTGTCTTGGGTCTGTTTAATCTGCATTTATTTAGCACCATGAAGAATACACTGCATCTTGGTCTTATAGGTTGTCCTTAAATTTCTCACTGCAAGCATATGCTGTCTGGAGCTGTAAACTGCAAATTTTCTGCCTTGTGTGACACTTTCTTCACCCCAGGACTAGATTATAACACTTTAACCCAGACGTGAATGGTAAATAGTGAATATTGTACTTTTTTGTGCAAGCTGTAGGACAGATAATAATTTATGACATAATTTGTAAGGCCTGAAGGATTTGTGAGTATTTCCATAAGCAGCCCGAGGCAAACTAAAATGTATACATATAAAGCAAGCTGTGCTTCTCATATTTTCACAATATTAAAAATTATTCTGACAACTCTATCTCTCTTGTCACCCATTACTGACAGTCCATGCTGCCTGGGAAGATCATATGAATTCCTCCCTACCTTTGGCATCTTGTTAAATAGGGAAAAGCTGCTGGAATAGGGTTCAAGGGGGAGAAGGATAATACAGGATATTGCTAAAAATCTGCATCCTGCAGTGATCCCTTCTGATTCCGTTCCAGTGGCAGCTGCAGGGGAAGGAGAGGGTCTGTCCATCCATGTGCGTGATATTTGGTGACATTCCTACCTGTTCCTCACCCTTTTGAGAGAGTTTTAGTCTCAGCTCGCAGAGGTTCTGTCCTGAATAAAGGGTTATTCTTGTACCTTCTGTGTAAAACAAAGGTTTGTTGTGGTTTGGGGGGTTTTTTAGTTTTGTTTTTTTTTTTTTTTTATTTTCACAATGAATGGGAAAGAAGTGTCTTCTGTTTAGAAATATACAGCTGTGTTGATAATTACTGAGAATTTAATGCACATCACTAACAGAATTGATATTATACCCTTCTTTTTGCAGGAGTGAAAGCAGCAGAAACCCTGCATTTTTTCAGATTTAAGTGATGATAAAACACAAATGTTAGATACATCACTTTTAGCACTAATATGACTTGAAAGTTACTAATAATTCATTATTTTAATTTTATGCCTGAGATGTCATAAAAAGATGAAGCTATTTCTCTCCAACTGTCACATATGCAGGCTTTAACTTATCCATAAAACTTTAAATTACTTCAAATTTTGAATTCTTATAGATAATTATTTCCAACTATTTACTGACATTAGTTCTTTATATAAGAAGACTATCATTATATGCTATCATTCTGCATGAGGTCACTAAATTTCTGTAAGAATATTGCTACTTTTAGGATGGTATGACAAAAAAATATGCATATCAGGCAATTTAGTTTCGTTTATGGGGAAGATAAAATTGTCACTGAATAACTGACTGTCAGTAATATTCACAAAAAAAAGGATATTTTGTCATTATAATCTGTGGGGTTATTCTGGGATTGTATATTTGAGATATTTGGGTCGGGGGGTAAATTAATACAGGGAAAACACAGGTACTTTGTAAAATGAAGACAGTGACATTAATCTTTTTGCAATATAAAGGTGGGAATGTGCAATATCAGCTAAACTCTTAGGAGAATTTGTATTATGCTTGTGATTTAGAAAACCAGAAACACCAAAGGGTGATATTCAAAGTTCTCCCCTTCTCCATTAGAGGTATACAGATGGGGAGAGAAACACTAATATTTTTTTTAATATTTTTTTTGATATGCATCGATTTTGCAGCATTTTTGAAGCAGCTGAGGCTTACAGCTGATGAGACATAATGATGCTGGTCGGGCTGGCAAACAGCTGATAAACTAAAAAGCTTTTTAATTTCAATTTGATTCGATTAAGCCACACTTTTGTTACTGACAGATATATGATGATCTGGGCACTCTATTTGAATATACTTGACTTTTAGCTGGTTGGAAAAATCTAGTGGCAGTTCTCTGAGTGATGGTGGAGAAACTCTTTGACCTCTGTGGCTGAAGTGGGTGAGGCGAGAACACGAGGCTGCAGTTCACGAGGGCACAGTTCAATTCAAGAAAACCTGTCCGTGCTTAACGAGGCTGCCGTGAACACCCCCGCCCCAAATTCCTGAAACCTGGCCTCAGCTGCAGGACGTGAAACAATGTGGGAATCTGGGAACCATTAAATCAGGGCTGCTGCAAGATAATTGGCCTTCAGTGGCGCTGTCCTGACGCTTTGTTCTATCAGTGAAGTGTAACAAATCTGTAATAAGAGAGTCAGTGGGGACAGAGCTCCACTGAATGCAGGCCTTTTCCCAGCTTAGAAACGCCAGAGATCTGCTGTCACAATTCCAAGCGAGGCACATCATCTTCCAGAGATGTTTTAATCAGAACTTTCCTCCCTTTTGCCTGGTTTTGGTTGCTGCTGTACAATTTGTGAGGGATCACTGACAGGACAGTGAACAAAGATGTTCTACAGGTTATTTTCGTACCACTTGTGGCAGGACATCTATCCCCCCCCACCAGCACTGATAACAGGTGAATAAAGAAGTGATAGCCCAAAGGCTCAAAGGCCCAGCAGGAATCACCTCTGGCACCAGGAGGCTCAAACCTCAGCTAGGAATCCACACCTTAGTCTGCAGAGCTGATGTGGGGAGAGATGAAAGAAAATTACTGACTTAAGAGCCACAGTTTTTACACTATGAAAGATGCATGGATCACCACTGAGGCAGAAGCCTCTTACACCCTGAAAAGTGTTCAAAACTTCTCCCCAAAGTCTGGACACAGGTTTCGTGGTTACTTCCCTGGGGATTGAGTGAAAAGATGTGTGCTCCATCAGCAACTGGATGGTAAGATACATTGAATTCTAATTTATACTATTTCTTCGCTGGCTGTAAGTGAAAAAGGTACCTTTATTGTGCACTATATGTTACTACTAGTGGTGTTTTCCTTTGTTTTATTCCTGTGTAGTATTAGTTTGCTTTAAGCCTTGTGCCTGTGAGGCTTTTTTGTCTATTAATAAATGATTCATCCTATAATAGATAGAATCAGTCATTATTAAAACAACTTACAAACGAGAGTGGGTTTTGGGGTGCTGGCCGCCTCAATAAGGTCACTGCCTGCTGCCAGAGGCCTGGGCAGGAGGTAGGATCAATCTAAACCCCCACATCAAATTCGTGACACCACTCCAGATTAACAGTGCTCATTAGGTGGACAAACATAATGAAACAAGGGCATATTAATGGTTTGAGAGGATCCTCAGCTGGGGTTCAGCAGGGTTGCCTTAAATTTCGGAGAGGAACAGGAGAAGATTGAGCCTTGCTCCCGTGACTCGTGACAACCTGCATTTCAAAATCTTATCCCTCGCTTAAAACTGAAACCAAATTGCTCAGTGTGGTCAATCCTGGCATCACTGGTTTCAGCAAGGGTGTCCCAGCACACAGCCACTGAGGTCACAATCGTGGAGACAACCTTTGCACCACAAATGGAAGAAGGGGAGGGCTCACTGCTGCTGCCTGAGCAAGAAATCAGAAGCGGTCACTGCAAGGAGTGGACAACCCCACTAATTTTATGAATGCCATTAGCTCTGGATCTCAATCACACCAGCTGATCTGTTAAATGCAGCTCTCTCTTTCATGACCAAGCATGTATGGAAACAGGAGAATTACCCCAGCTCAGAGCATGGCATTGAGAGCATTAAGGTAAGGAATGAGATGTCATGAAGTGCTGTACACTCCAGTGCAGAGCTCACTGTATTTGTGATAAATTATGCTGGCCCCTTGGATGACTCAAGGTTTTTGAGTGACCCTGGTTGGTTAGAAATGGCAGAAAAAACACTCTTTCACCTCCTTTTCCACTCTACATTTGTCACCTGATGCCTGTGACAGTGAGTCACAGGAATTAACTCTCTGCCAAATTCTAGCTGGTACATTTCTGCTTCTGTGGCCACTGAAACTTTTCATTTTTGCTGAAACATGAAGTCTTTGGGCCAGAGGCTAACCAAAAAAATAGGTTTTTGAACCTGAGTGTGCCAATCAATCCTTATTGACATGGCATATTTTTCATCTGACCACCACATAGGACTTACTGTTCACTGTCTTCCCTTTCTTCATGCATGATGACAGTGGGAGAAGATCACATATTAATTTTTCAGTTTCAAGCATTGGTGTTTTTTTTTAAAAAAGTGCCTCATCAAACTGATCTGGTAAGTTTATTTATCTAATTTTGCTCCAAAACCATGTCTGGCAGCATGTGGATGTATACCTAGATACTTTCAACTCTCAATCATTTAAATTTTACAGAAGATTTTATCCCTAGGAAAACATGATTGCTTGTGGGATGGATGTTTCTCAGAAACAAGGTTGACTAGGCAGAAAAATCAGCAACCTGCAGTCATGCCAGTCTCACTCTAGACAGAGTAATAATGATTGGAGATGGCTCCTGTAAATTAGTCATTTTGTGAGAGACGTGATTTCCTTCACCACTATTACCACAGAAAACCAAAATGACACTTCTTTCTTACCCTCACTGAGCCTCATGTCTCCAGCAGGAATGCATTACAACTTATTTTTCTTACAATCTGCAAAACGAATGTGAGGGAGCAGAAGAGTTTGGGGCTGTGGAGGAATTGCCTGCTTCTGTTGGTAAATTAATTTTATGATGGCTTGTTGCTGCAGACAGATCTCTTCTTCATCTGCACCGAAGATTAGGCTCCAGAACTTTGTCACTGTCTCGTGAAATGTCACTGAGCAGATGGTGCTTTCCACTGTTTTCTTGATCAGAACACAATCTGTCAAAGGGCTTACACACATGCTTAACTTGAGCACAGCAGCACTCCCATTCGTGTCAGTTTTGTAATCAATGCTTTATGGATTTTGGCCTTTAAATAATCTTACCAGTCAAGGAAAAGTTACTTTGAAATTTAGTGCTCAGTTGCATTTAAACTAACTAGGAAACAAGACTCTGACTGCAAAGGAGCCACTGTCAAAATCCCTCCTTTGTGAAGATACTTTGGTGAGGGTGATTGCAGCCACTTGCAACAGGTGAGAAGAGTAAAATAAAAACTGCATGAAATGCAAATCGATTATAACAGTAGTCTCTCCATAAATAATTAAGTTTCTAATAAATATGCACAAGTAGATTTATGGTGATTCCATCATTCTTGAGTAAGCACAAATGGAGAAGTGTTTTAGCTTTCTGGCTAGAGCAATTACTCCTTTCTTATCTTTAATTTTATTTTTTAAACTTTTTTTCCCCCCATACATTCAAGGCTGCACTCTTAAGACATCTTTTGAAGCAAACAGATTAGGGCATGAAGCCACAGGTCTCACTGTGGACCAGTAATTTCATGATGTTATGTACAAAGACAACTCTCAGAAAAAATGAAAATCAGCTCCTAAAATCATGAAGGACACATTTTCAGGCATCTATTTTCACAGGAGCCATGAAAATAAGCTGACTTCATCTCAATTTAACTTTACCTTAAACATCAGTTTCATCCTTCTCTTCACCATAATCATGAGGTTAGGTATATCATATTACCTTATAATTTAGATTATCTTCTCCAACATTGCTTTCCTCTTCATCAGTAAATTCTTTTTTTCTTCTGTCTTTATTACACCTTTGGAAAGGAAAATTGTTTATGATGAAAAACATGCATTTACAGCACTAAGAAACATTCGCAGTGTCAGAGTTAATGCAAAGAAGAGAAGTAATGCAGCACTGGAATTATTTTACTTCAGGGCAGAAGATTTATCAGAGTATTTCTTTGCATTGGATGCCAGTTCGTCCATTATAATGTGTATGTTATTTTCTGGATTGTCTCATTACACAATGAGATTAGTTTTCTCCTGCCCTGGTGCTGGCCAAATCATCATCAAACACTAAATGTACTCATGAAAAAAATATGTATTTTAACAGTGATGTGCTGAAATTACATCTGTAATTCTGACAAAATCAACACAATTCATGTGTCGTGTTCCAGGTCCTTCCACTACACTTATTTCATCACAACCTCTTAACTGCCATTTTTATCCTTCATTTTATACTCCCTACTGTTTTTTTTTTCAATCCAGTCTGTTGCCACACATTTTGAGTACAAGCTTTTTGGGGCAAGAAATATTTTATTTCTGTGGTTTCTCATTACAAGCATTAAGTGTCCTGTGTGTTGCAGCTCACATCCCTGCAAACAGGTGCAAATAAAATATTGCAGCTGTGAGATGATGTGCTTTTGGGCACGTCTTACTCTGAAACCTAGGACAGATGAAATAGCTGGATGCAGAAAATGTGCAAAAATGCTGATTCAGTTGCACAAAGTGAAACAGCCCAAACCTCTGCAGTTCAGCCCTAATTTCTGAACATGGTATGATGTAAGATTGTATTTATTGTACTTGTAGAGAGGACTTAGGACAGGCACTAAGAATAATGGCATAGGATTTAAATGAACTATTGATATTTTAACAATATCTGCTCATCAAGCCTGACAAACAATGGATGGGATGCTGTTTTTCCTGGGAGCAGGCTTAATTGTGTTCAAATTTCCTAACATAAACAAAATATCATCCATGCTTTCATGACTACTCTTTTTTGATAGTCAAGGCTTCAAAAATTTCTTCTGTTCTCATTTCCTCAAGGTTTTCTGTACTCTCACTAAATCCTAGAAGAATCCTTTTTGTGGTTTTTCTGTTAGTTTGTGGTTTTTTAGGTTTTTTGGGTTTTACCTTTTTTTAAAAAAAAATTTGACTCATGTCTGTCAGGTGGCTGCTATGTTCATACAGGACCTACATGTGTATGAAATTTTAGGGTCCCTAATATATTCCCACAACTCTGCAGGAGGAAAAAACATATTAAAAAATGTTCATCTTAGACTAACTGGCTCTAAATTTGGATTGCATGAGAATTTGTCTCTCAAGGGTCTATGTCTTTACTAAACATTTGTCATCTGCAATTAATGAAATAATGAGGTAAGGACTGAGTTCTGGTGATGAATTACCAAGATCTCCTTCAGATCTCTCTGTCCAGTTCCAGTGCACATGCTTCAGGCATGGAAATGCTGAAAATTTTCACTAAAATGGCTGAAGTAAGTTTGCAAATGGACAGAAAGGATGATTTTTCTGTTAAATTTATTATCATCCAAAAAAGAAAAAAAGAAGTGATTACAGGGAGCAACCCTTTAGACGATTAGGCCTCAGATTGTGTAGATTTCATTATTAGTTGTTACTCTGTGTAACTAGTTATTGATCTGTTGTTTTTAATTGGGATGAAACCCTCAGTTTTTTGGCCTGAACAATCATCTCATCTTTCATCAGAAGAGATTTCCACCAACTGCCTGAAGGAACATAATATTGGTACTATTATTCTTCAATTCTTTTTTCACATGAGGGAACCATTAATAAGTATTGTGTCTCACTTTTGTGCCAATAAAATTTTAGCAAATTCAACAAATTAATCTTAATTTCAACTATGGACCAGTAGAATCTGCTGGCATAAACCTCCACAAAGGCAAGCTAATCTTCAAATACATTAAGATAATGCCAAAATAAAAGTTACGATTGTACAGATTGCATTTGAAAGGTTGGAAAACCTGGCTTTGAGGTGATAAAATATGATTTCAGTGAAATCCATGTAAGGAGAACTCTTGTGTTAAACAGGTGGAAACAAAGCCAGCACACACCACAAATATTAGAAGGAGAGAAAAAGTTTTACAGATTATGATTCCTTCAGTGCAATCTGACCAATTAATATCAGTAGAAAGAAAAACACTTTAAATGGAAACTGATCTGGAAGTTGTGCTTCATCTCCAGAGGCAGAGCAGGCCTCTGTCAAGTGTTTCTTTCCACCTGTGTTTAATTATATGCTGATGCATTCATAAACATGCCTGAAGATGTGACAAGTGATGAGCATGGCATCAAGGTGTTCATGAAGCAGAAGAAAGAAACTTGATGTTGTTTTCCTATGATAAAATCACAAGCTACCACAGATATTTTCAGTTTAAACCTCCCAGGTGGTGAAAAATGAAAAACTTGTTTTTGGGTCTGCACTTGGAGCAGCCAGTGAATGATCAGGAGAAGCATTGGCTGGGGAAGGGTGAGAATTGCCTACTAAATAGAGTCTTATGAGTTGATGATAGATTTATCTGCATTTGAGGAGCACTGTGTTGTCAGACTCCTGCCCTGAAGAGCCTTGTGCACACTGAACACCAAAGAAACACCTCAGAGGAGCTGGATCCTGCAGCTGCCTCCACCTGGAGGCTGTAAACCCTCTCTCACACACATTTCACCCTGTCCAACCCTTCCTTCTTGCTGGCTTGACAGAACTACTACATCAGAAAGTTGCCATGAGAATATTGCACCATCATTTATGGATAAAATCTCTGTACCAAGCCCCATTTTGGACGGAGTAGGTTAACCCTCCCTGCCTCCAAGCTGCTATTTTACCTTGTCATCCGTCATTTTTGCCTGAAATATATTGTTTTGCGGTCAATTATAAATAAAAGCTGTCTTGTAAATAACGTTTTACAGCTTATTGCAACCAATAAACCACAGCACAGAGAGTTTTGATGCCTTCGAGAAATGAGCTACGACACATTAATATGAAATCTATTTTTCCATTTTCCTGTCCTAAAAGTTTACAGGCAGCTCTTTTCTCTCACCCTTCAGATAAACTTAAAGCATCATTTCTGTTTGCTGGTGATTTAGCCAGGCACATAGCCATGGTAACACAGCCTTCTAAGTGACAATAAAACACAAATCTGGGCAATAGTGACATTTCCCTACACAATATCTCTGTTATTTTGGTATTGAATGTGCAAGCAGAGCACTGCTTGGAAAATGCATCTTTGCACTTCAACAGCAGGCTGCATTTCCACCTCTTTTTTATTTTTTTTTCCCCTGTAGATAATTGATCTAATAATGACCCAAAGGTGCAGGAGAAGAAATAATGTGCTCGTGAATTACTTCTGAGTGTTTCTACCGAGAGTTAAATATGCGGGGTGGCAATAGCTATGGCTCTATGTTTTTCAGCAATTTTAAATGCTTGCATTTTGCTTTGATTCATAACTATTTCGTGATAATAGGAATACCACAGTGTTTGCAATCACATACCTACAAGAAAAACCTTTTCCCTGAATGTTTGTGAGGCATTTCTCCTTTGTGTGTTTTCTGGGATTCTTTTTAAATTTCTTTTTTAACAGAATGGTTTTAATAGCATCTTTTGAACAGAATATATTTTAGTATAATGTTCTTAATGAAAAGATTAGGAAACTCACAGGAAATTAATTCTGAATTTAGAATTTCAAAGAAAAAACCAAAAGTCTGGTACAGGACAGAGTTAAATCCTTTAAGGATTGAAGGGGGAAGTACTCTTTTTCCATCCTAACAGGCAGTGATTTGCAAATTATCTTCAAATGCAGAGTGAATTTTAGACATCTTTCTTATAAAAACTTTAAATGGCTGAAGAAGTTAAAAACTGGCCTGGAAATTAAATTGCCTTTATGATACAACATTTTCTTTTCCCCTGTAAGGCATTAATGTTTTCCCCCAGTTTCCAATTAAAATAAAAAAATTAGGATTATATGATTTAGTTATGTTTTGTGCTTTTTAAAAAATATTTGTGTCAAATAAAATGTGGCATGAAGATATTTCAAGGTCAGTACAGCTCTGAAAGTTTCTGCAATTTTAGGAGAGCCACAGCTGTAATTCTAAGTTTATCCAGTGTCTCTTTTTCCCCTAGACACAACAATTTGCTATCAATCTTTCTCCATTACTCTCACAGACATGGACACTGTATTGTGCTCCTGATAAAGAGCTTCGAAGACTTTACACATCTTGTGGCTTTGGTTATTTCTTTGTTTGATATGAAAAAAGCCTGAGAATGTGTTCAAAAGCTGGAGGAACAGAAAAAAAAGACTTCAGCAGATCGATCTGATTCAAAGGTTACTTTTCATTGCATATTGAACTCTGGAGTTAGCCATCTTATCTCTCCCATTTTTAAGCAGTTGTGTTTGGCTCAGCAAAACTTTGTCATTGAGAGTCCAGAGGTTTTCTTTTGATCCTTTTTAAAATTGTTATTCTAGTCTAGAAACATTTTCGCGTATTTTGCATTTTAGGCCCCTTCCTTTTTCTCCCCGCCAAATTGTAAATTATAACCAAATAGAATACAAATGCCCTGTGGGCTCTTCCTGTGATCACCCTGTTGTGCTATTCCTTCCAGGGGTCAATTCCAGAGGTGGCCACAGCCTCATTTATGTGAACAAATCCATATATTGACCCCTTTAAATTATTATATGCTGTAAGCCACCAGCATTTTATTTCTTGTTTCTCTTTCTACTGCTTCTCATTGCTGAAACAACCCTACTTATCTTCTTAACATCCAGGGTGAAGTTAACAAACCACACCGGTATCTGTTACAAAGCAGACACAAATTATGGGGTCCCTACGAGGTTCCCAGGCATGCCAAGAGAAGTTCAATCCTGAAAATGCTCGAATTTATTGAGTCCCACCAAATCACCCTCTGCTCTCTGTTGCTTTTCTCCTCGTGGTGACACCAACAGTCCCCAGAGCCTCGGTGGGTAGGATGCTCTGCAATCTCCAGGTAAAACAACCCTCAGAATGCAAATGCAGGAAATATCACCTTTTTTTTTGTTTTTTTTTGGAAATAATAGAGAACTGAAATGTGGGTGAGGCAAGATAAAACCCCTGGGATGTGCAGGAAGGGCGTCTGGAAGCTGACTCCCAAGGTTTTGGTTCTCCGTTTGATTTATCAGCTTTATCGTTCAGCAGTTCACAGTTTTCCGTTGCACCCTGTGGTTAATTTATAATTAAATGATTAATTAATCAAGCCAACAGGTGACTGAGAAGCATTCCTTGCAGGGGAAAGGGCTGGGTTTCTGTTGTTGAGCAGTCAAAACCTCAACTCCCACTTTCCTCCGCCCTGAGGTTTGGCTCTGGTTATCCTGGCAAAAATCCCGTTTCCAGCTCCAGGGAAGTGCCACTTTTCTGTAGTAGACATA
>VZTH01002471.1:0-15260 GCA_013397815.1 Aleadryas rufinucha | reverse complement strand
GGGTGGGGAGACCTGGAGCTCTTGGGGTCACAGCTCTGATCAGCTCCTTTAGAAGAGGGGGCACCTGGGGGGGTCGGGCTCTGCTCCCAGGGAACAGGGACAGGAGGAGAGGGAACAGCCTCAGGCTGGGCCAGGGCAGGCTCAGGTGGATATTGGGAATATTCCTCATGGAAAGGGTGGTCAGGCCTTGGAAGGGGCTGCCCAGGGCAGGGCTGGTTCCCCATCCCTGGAGGGATGGAACATCCATGTGGATGTGACACCTGGGGACAAGGTCAGGGGTGGGGAACAGTTGTGCTGGACATCACTTTTCCAACTACAGTGATTCCATGAATTTAGTTTCTCATGGCACAGTGTTGAGCCAGAGAATAAGTCTGGGGTGAGGATGGTGTTTGTGGCTGAAGATGCTCCTTCAAGACAGCTCCTGGTGCTTTTCTCGTGTCAGGCACTCGGTGCCTTGAGCTGCCATCAAGTTCCAGTCGTTGTCTCACATGAAATGTGTGCGTAAAGGCCAGGTTTGACATTATATAGTTTCACTTTTTCGGGTATTACATGTCAGTTGTTTCTCTAAAAGAGAGCCATGGATTATGCAGGGATGGATATTTTGATTCTTAATTTTAATTTTTTTCCTTAGTTTTTGTTCCCCTCCCTGTGGAAATGACTTTAATGTTTGTACAGGACCACGCTCAGCCCTTCAGATGAGGCACACATCAAAGTCTGTCACTACAGACCATTATCCCAGGGGCTTTATCTGGGTTTTCACCACCTCATGTCAACACAGACACAAGTGTTCAGCATTTGGCTCCCCACTGACACCAGCAGAAATAACATCTCTGTATATTAATGTAACATAATATTCCTTTGCCTTTACATAAACCTGAGTCCCTTCTGTCCATGCAGTTTCCCCAATTAAAGTTGTGGTCTCAAGGAATGAAATTAGGTTGGTTTGCCAGCCCCTTGTTGGAAGTGTTTGCTATTAATTATGTATCTGTCCTTTAGGCCTTATTAAATTATCCAAATGGGTTTCACCTCATTAGCTGGAATCTTATCTGGGGTGTTTAATTGAATGCTTTTAGCAAAGTCAGGGTGGACTGATCCAGACTAACTTGGCCTGTAGTTATCTGCCTCTTCCCCTTGGTCTTTTTGGTATTGATATTTCATAAAGGACCCTGACAGCTGCTGGAGTTTATCTAAAAATCTGAGACTAAATGGAAATTAAATACTAAAAAATGAGGGTTTTCATAATTTCTAACTCAGGTCTTTTCCATTTATTATTTCTTTTGAATGTTGCCTTCCTTTGGCTGTTGAAATGAAGTAGACTTTACCCAAACTTGCTCACCACTGATAGTAAAATCCCTACAATTTCATGATCAAAGAGCTCCTTAAAATAAAGCTCTGTTTCTGTTTTTCAGCCCGTGGTTTTTGCCTTGATCAGTTTGGTGTTTGGCTTTCTCCTGCTTGGAGAAGTGTGGCTGCATCCCTGCTCTAGAGTGTCCTCTGTGCAGTGTAATCAGGTCATGATCGTTGGGCTTTGCCCAAAGGCAGCTCAGTTTAGGGATTGATTTTTGGGTTTATACAATTAAAAGAGGGGCCAAAATATGTTCAGTAACTCCTGTGCAAGAAAACTGGCACAGGGTAGGGCTGGTCTGGCAGGGAGAGCAAGGTTGGGCAAGGACAAACGTGGGGTTGCTTTCGGTACTTTTTAAAGAAAGAAAATGTTTTGGGGTGTTTTTTTGCTAGGTTGGGGTTTTTTTAAGAAATGAAGGTGGGGCAGGATTAAAACACTCCTGGTGAGTGCTGTGAGATTGAGGAAGTGAATCTGTGAAGAACCAAAACGCAGCCCATGGCCAGGTGTGGGATGTCACCGAGGGAGGATCCTTTGATGGGAATTGGCTGGAAAATCCGAGGGGGTTCTGGTGCCAGCAGGAGCACCCCAGGCAGGTGCTGACACAGAGCAGTTCATCCTTGGGCTGCTTCCAGGCCTGGAATCCTGCAGGGATCCTCCCTGACGTTCTGACCGCTCTGTTTGTGTTGGCAGCGATCAAGACGGACGCGAAGCCGGCGGATGCCAAGAAAACCTCTGCAAAGTCTCCCTCAGGTAACTGCTCACTTCCCATCCCACCCTGGGCCCGTGGAAATCCTTTTTTGGGAAAACCCTGCAAGACCATGGAGCCCACCCATCCCCCAGCACTGCCAGAGCCACCCCTGGCCATGTCCCCCACATCCACAGGGCTTCTAAATCCCTCCAGAGATGGGGACTCCACCCCTGCCCTGGGCAGCTGTGCCAGGGCAGGAATTTTCCCAATATCCAGCCTGAGCCTCGCCTGGCACAGCCTGAGGCTGTTTCCTCAGTCTGAGTCAAATCCCCTTTGTCTGGGGCTGGGGTCACTGAGGGGGTCCCTGTACATCTCTGGGAACAGGAGTGTCCCAGGCCAGGCTAGAGCACCCTGGGATGGTGGGAGGTGTCCGTGCCCATGGCAGGGGCTGGAATGAGGTGATCTTTAAGGTCCCAGCCCACTCTGGGATTGTGTGAGTGAGGAATTTCATGTAAGAGGCTCTGACCGCCGTTCTCCCCCTTCCCTCCCACACTCCCCGCGATCCCGCAGCAGATTCCGGCCGCCCCAAGAGCGCCGCTGGCAATGCCACCAAGAGCAGTGCCACCACTCCTTCCACCACGGCCTCCAGCGCTCCCAGCGTGCCCGGGGCGGCCTCCAGCCGGCCCAAGCCCAAAGCGGCCGCTCCCAAAGCCGCCACGGCCTCCACGGTGTCGGCGGACGCCAAGAAAACCACGGCCAAGGCCTCCGGCAAAGCCAGCGGCGCCCCCAAACCGCCCCGCCCGGGCAGCAGCGCCTCCGCCCCCGACCTGAAGAACGTGCGCTCCAAGATCGGCTCCACGGACAACATCAAGCACCAGCCCGGGGGAGGGAAGGTGAGCTCCTGCGGCCGGGAGCGCTCCGGGCTCTGCTGGGTTCTGCTGGGTTCTGCCGGGTTCTGCTGAGCTCTGCTGGGCTCTGCCGGGTTCTGCCGAGCTCTGCTGGGCTCTGCCGGGTTCTGCCGGGTTNCTGCTGAGCTCTGCCGGGCTCTGCCGAGTTCCCTGGGCTCTGCCGGGCTCTGCTGGGCTCTGCAGGGCTCAGCCAGGCTCTGCTGGGCTCTGCCGGGCTCTGCCGAACTCTGCCGGGCCCTGCTGAGCTCTGCTGAGTTCCCTGGGCTCTGCTGAGCTCTGCCAGGTTCTGCCAGGCCCTGCTGAACTCTGCTGGGCTCTGCCAAGTTCCCTGGGCTCTGCCGGGCTCTGCAGGCCCTGCCAGGCTGGGTGGCTGTGGTGTCCTCACTGCTCTCCTCGGGCAGGGTGGCTGTGGTGTCCTCACTGCTCTCCTCGGGCAGGGTGGCTGTGGTGTCCTCACTGCTCTCCTCGGGCACGCTCTGCAGAGCTCCCTGCTGGGGTCCTGCTTGCTGCACAGGGCGGGATCCACCCCAGAGCCAGCCCCTGTCCCTGGAACACCGGCAGGAATTCAGAGCTCTGCTGTCGCAGGGCCTGGCGCAGAAACTCCGTGTGGAAGGCTCAGAACCTGTCTGTGTTCCAAACCTTTGCCTTTGAGTAGGGGAATTGAGTCTGCTGAATGGGACAGAAGGTGGAATAGTGCACTAGGATGAGGGAAATCTGGCTTCAGGAGCAAGTTCCACAGCACCTGTCCCATGTCCAGCTTGTCAGGCCCGAAGCTGACGTGAAATGAGTCTTTGGGATCACCTGTGGTGGCCACGAGGAGAGGGTAGTGCTGGAAAACCATTAACAGAGAGAAAACTCGGGGCTCTCACTGCCTCTTTAATCCTCTCCAATGGCACTTCCAGCATCAGGATCTCCCATGGGAAGGATGAAGGTTTGGGGATACACCTGCAGCCCCTGCTGAGCTTTAAAGTGTGGCTGTGCAGAACCACAGAACCCTGATCAGCTCTTGTATAACCCCGGCCCTGGCCTGGCCACGTGTGTCAGCAGCAGCCACAGGGCTGTGATTCCCCCCCAGTGGGACACAGATCTTTCCACTTCTCTTTGCTTCTCACAGCTCTGTGCTGCCAAATAACCCAGCCCAGGACTTTAATGTGCTGCCAAGGGAGCACGTTCCATGCTGGGAGCCTTAATCTGCTCTCAGGCACACGAAAGTCAAGGGCACTGCTGGCTGGGTGTTGTGTGTCCCAGACAGCATCGATACAGCATGGATTTATCCTCAGAGTCAGCAGTGTCCTGCCTGTGCAGCAGCACAGCACAGCCCCCGTTGGGTCAGCTTAAGGGACTTGAGTTTGCATTTAATTGCACTGTCCTGAATTTTTCTAAATATTTTCATGGAGTTATTAAGTCCTAACAATTGCCTTGTTAAGCAATTTGTCCTTTTTGTAGTCTTGTTTACACTGAGCTGTTTTTAGAGTCTGAGAATGTTGTAGTGTTGGGGTTTTTCTGTTCACTGGTCTGTAGGTTAGTGAAATACAAGATTTATGCTGAGCCCCCCCCAAAAATGCAGGTTCTGCTGCAGTTCCCTGCATCTAAATTAGCAAAACAATGGATATTCTCAGGTAGTTGCTGAATTTTTATGAAACCTGTGAATTTTCCTTCAATTTTCTGCTCAGCTGGACTCTCTGGGTGCACCTGCCTTTTGTTAGATAAAAACTAAACCAGGTGCTGAGCTCAAAGCCTGAGAGCAGTGTGTGTGGGTGGGAATCCGAGCTGGGAGCAGGGGCTGTGTGTCCAGCAGAGCTCTCAGAGCCCCAAACATGCTGAGCCTGTCTCTGCCTCCCAGATCTGCACCACGTCCTCTGTGTGCAGGAGCTGGTCCTGCACTGCTTTGGGTTCCCCAGGGATTTGGTTGGATTTTTTTTGGCAGGATCAGTGTCCTGGGGTCTCTTGGATCCCGAGGAAGGGCACCAGGAGCTCTGTGAGACATGGAGAGCTGAATCCTTGCTCCGTGCCCCCAAGGTGCCCGCTGCACTCGGGGCTGTGCCCTCCCAGCCCCAGTGTCTCCGTTCCTGGGCGTGGGATTATCCTTGGCCTGGGAATTAGGGCATGCAAGGAGTTCTCCTGGGTCACGTGCTGCACCAGGTTTATCCGTGTTCCTGCCCACACTTCTGCTTTTGCTGGTTGAAATCATCCCTTTGTCTCCATCCAGGGGAAAATAGAGAAAAGGCCAGACTCAGCCGCCGCCGCGCCCAGGTCTGAACCCAGCGCGGGCACTAGAGTGGCTCCTAAAGCAGCCGCAGCAAAAGAGGGGGTCCCCAAACAGCCCAATGGGAAAGTGAGTTCCTTTCACACTTTTCTCTGGGGGAGATGAAGGAAAACGTTTCCATTTTGAGTCACTGTCCCTCCTCTCCAGCTGTCCTGCTCTCTCCTGTCAGTGGCACTGTTCCTCGCACAGACACTTCCCGTCCTCTCCTGTGCACCCCGAGATGTTCCCAGGGAAACTCCTCCAGGGAGGGACCTTCTCCACACCTGCTGGAAAGGTTTCCAGAGCAGGGTCCTCCAGTTTCACTTCCAGGTTAATGCAGGCTTAACTGTGAGTCAGAGGTTTCCCTTAAGCCCAGTTCTTCACACACAGAACCAGTTTGTAACGAGGCAGAGAGGTGGAGTTCAGAGCTGCTTCTTTTAAGACTGCAGAAATGAAGGAGTTCACATCTTTCCTGCAATATTCCCGACCCAGTTGTCCCAAAACTCTGTAACTCCGTGCATGAGGCCATCACCATTGGATGTGCTACTCCAAAGTATGAGTGGATGGCGTGAGGTGGGAGTGCCACATCTTAATTCCAGTATTACCAGGCAGGAATGGTCAGGAATGAACAGGATTTGTACCTCTAGGGAGTCAGAGAACCACCCCACACTCCATGGCACAGATGTGTTCCCAGAGCTGCTGTTCCCTGAATCCAGCCCTTCTGACCTGGCTGAGGAGCTCTGGGAACCTGCCCAGGTGAGAGTGTTGGGTGATCCCTGCTGTGCTCCAAATTTATCACCTTTTGCAGAAATCAGGATCCAGCTTGGGCCCGCTGGTGCTGTGGTAAATAACTCCAGACTAAACCTGTGTTGTAACTAACCTTTGTGAGCACTGGTGTCTAACCCAGTTACTGCTGTGAGTAAAGCTCACCTGAACTACTCCTGTTGTATTTAAAAACCACAGAGTCATTGAGGCTGGAGAAGCCCTCTGAGATCATGGAGCCCAGCCATCCCCCAGCACTGCCAAGCCACCACCAACCACCTTCTCATGCCCTCAAATCCGAGTCATTGTAAAGGAGAAACAATTTCATTCACATAGGACTCATCTGACATCATTCAGCCAAAGTTTTGACCACCTTCCACAGAAAAATGTTCCTCATACCCAGCTTTACTGCCCTGGGGTTTGGAGGGACATTATCCAGGGCTGGAGCCAGTCCAGGTGTGGGCATGGAGCAGCTCACAGGGTGCTGGGAGTGCTGGCTCTGAGGGCTGGCTGTCCTTGCTCTGGGGAAGCTGTCACTGGAAACCTCCCAGGAGGCTTCCTGGGGCATGGGCAGTCCCATCCCATCGCTCTGGGCTGGCTCTCCCTGCTCCAGGGAGGTTTCCAGGGGCCATGAACAGTCCCATTGCTCTGGGCTGGCTCTCCCTACTCCAGGGAGGTTTCCAGGGCCATGGACAGTCCCATCCCATCACTCTGGGCTGGCTCTCCCTACTCCAGGGAGGTTTCCAGGGCCATGGGCAGTCCCACCCCACACCAGGGCTGGCTCTCCCTGCCCCAGGGAGGTTTCCAGGCCATGGGCAGTCCCATCCCATCACTCTGGGCTGGCTCTCCCTACTCCAGGGAGGTTTCCAGGGCCATGGGCAGTCCCACCCCACGCCGGGGCTCCGCAGGGTCCGTGGGATGTTGTCCCTGCACTGCTCCCAGCCTGGCACTAACACTGTCTGTGCAGCCTCCTGTCCTTCACTCTCTCTCACTCTCCTCCTCGGTGGCTTCCCCCCGGCACTGGGTCGAGTTCCACACGGTCCCTGCTGCTCCACGAGCCCCTCCTGCCGTATGACAGCTCTAACCAGTCCTCTTCCCTTGTGTTGTTTTCCGTTCTGTAACGTTCCAGGTCCAGATAGTCTCCAAAAAAGCGAACTACAGCCATGTTCAGTCCAAGTGTGGTTCCAAGGACAATATTAAGCATGTCCCTGGAGGTGGGAATGTAAGTATGGGTGTGGGTGAGCTGTCTGTCTGCTAACTCCTCCTCTCGTGCTGTGGTGGGTGTGTGAGCCTCGGGAATGCTCTGCTGGAGGCAGGAGCTGAGGCAGGGCCCCGGGGCTCCTGGAGGCAGCTCAGGCTGGAGGATTATTGCAATTATTGCAGTTTCTCTGGGGCTGCCAGGCCGAATGGGTGTGTTTGTTGCACAGCTACACGTGGGCTGCTCCTGCTCGGGGTGGGGACGTGGCTGAGCCTGGGACTGAACTCTCCGGGAATTCCCTCAGCACCTCCTCACTCCTGACCTCCTGTGGAACCTGGATTTCCCAGAGCAGATGCATTATGGCCTGGAAGTGCCTGTTGCTCTCCCCTGGCTCACAGGCCCAGCTGGAGCCACGCTCATTTCACTCCTTGTTGCACAAAAAGGACTTTGGAGCAGGCAAAGACTCTGGGACTTAATCTTTGAGCTGAGATTAATTTCTAAATTTAAAGGCTGCTGGTATCTCTGGCAGCAGGGCTGAGCTTATTAAAATAGAAAGTTAATCTGGTGGTGTCTGCAGCTTGGTTTGGGGTGTTAGATGCTCCAGGTGTCTGCCAGGCAGCCCAGGTTATCTGTGCAGATCCTACAGCTCGGGAGAGCAGGAGCATGGTCTGGTTTCCACGGGGCAGATCTGTGCTGCCCTCACAGACCTGGCCTGGGCTGGTGGCACAGGACAGGCTCAGGAAGGCAAAGTTTGGGTGGTTTCAGAAACACTGAAGGAGCCCAAGGAAGTTTTTTCCATAGGTGTTTACATATCCTGGGTTCTCAGGGAGTGACATCCAGCTGTCACATCCAGTGAGGTGCCCAGGGTGGAGCCTGGTGCAGTGACACAAACCCTGCTCAGGACCTGGCTGTGCAGCCAGCTGGGAGCTGCTTTTCCTGGGAAATCCATGTCCAGCTGGCTGAACCTTTACATGACTGATTTTTCCCCAAATCTTTGCAAGAGGCAACCAAATGTGGGTTCTGAACAACAGGTCCCCTCCAGGTTGGTTGCCACGGTGGCCAGAGACGGATACTGGGGCCACACCTGTGCCAGTGAACCCAGGCTGCCTCTCACAGTCACTGGACACACTTCCAGGCTGCCTGGGGATTTGGGATTTGGCATTTGGGATTTGGGATTTGGCATTTGTGGTTCTCACTTGCTGTTTCCATGATTTACACCAAGCTCATGGGAGTGTTTCCCATGGAAGTGCTCACACAGGAGAATTGGAAAGGCTGATGTCGAGCCCTCAGGGTGGTTTTGAGCCCTGTTTCTGCTCCTGCTGCCTGTTCCACCTGGTTCTGTCCCCCAGCCTGGGTCAGGCTGTTCCACAGTCCTGTGGAACAGGACACTTGTTCCACAAGTGCCTTTGGCCACACTGGTGACACTTTCTGGAGCAGCTGGTGGCATTTCCCTGTCCGTGCACTCCAAGGAGCTCTATTTTATAGGTTTCTTTTATAAAGCACCTCAATTTTGCCACCTTTACCTCGTTCAGCCTTTCAGGAGCCTCACAGGTGCCTTTCCTGGTTTTTTCAGGCTACCAGAAATGGGATTGCAGTGTGGGGGATCTTTTCTTGCTTGATTAACTGTGTCACTGAAGTGTCCTTCTGCTCGTGGATCACCATCCTGTCCTTCCCTCCTCCCTGCCAGGCATTCCCAGCCCTAGCGACAGCTGTGTCCCTGCTTTCTTCCTCTCTTCTCCTCTCCCACACTCTCCTGTCACCTCTGCAGTTTCTCTCCTTGCTCTTTATCCTGCACTTTCAGAGCCCAAAGTTCATTTCCAGGTTCCATATGTTCCCAGAGCAGCTCTGGGCACACATTCCCAGCAGTGTGGATGTGAGTGCCCAGGCTGTGTTCCCAGGAAATCACTTTCTTTTATTCATTTTTGTATCTTCTCACCCCCTTTGGGGCACTGTGGTTTTAGTGACCTCTTCCCAGATGTTTTCTTGCTCGAGTGGTTGTGATGATCACTTTTGATCGAATTCCCAGTGTGCAGTTCCCTGTGGGTCTGTCTGGAAGGTCTCTTCTGGTGTGGGCCTTCAGTTAAAGCTTTCAGGAATCCTGTGGACAAGACTTGTGGTTTGGAAACAATTCCTGATTGAGCTTTAGGGTTTCTCTGGTAGAAGTGATGGGCATGGAGTGGTTTGGGTTGGAAAGGACCTTAGGGATCATTGAGTGCCACCCCTGCCATGGGCAGGGAATCTTCCACTGTCCCAGGGTGCTCCAAGCTCTGTCCAGCCTGGCCTGGGACACTCCCAGGGATCCAGGGGCATTGTCCTGCCACCCTCCAAGTGGCTCCAGGCTGGGTCTCTGCTCAGTGCCCATTTTGCCCTCTGTACAAGGAGATAATTTCTTCTCCATGCCCAGATTCCCCAGAAGCAGAAGTTGTTGTTGCTGCTCGTGTCACACTCACCAGAAATATCTCAACACAAACATAGTTCAGTTTCCTGGGGAAAAGCTTTTGTCATTTTTTGTTTAGTATTTCCCACTCTCAGAACCACTGAGGTTGGAAAAGATCTTCAAGACATCCAGCCTTTGACCAAGTTTTCTGCTCACAGAGAGCAGTACAGAGGTGGATCTTACAAAGTGCAGGCCATGTCTGTGTTGGTGAAGGTCTGAAGGGCATTTGGAGTGTCCCTGTTTCTCTGTCCTGTGGCTTGGCCTGCCTGGATGGATTGGGAAGTGGTCAGAGACAGAAAAGCTACCAAGAGTTGAGGCTCACACTGCCCACCTGAGTCTGTCAGACTTCCAAGGGTTGTTTCTGGCACCAGAGTCTGTGCTTGGCTCTCTCAGTGCAATCCCAAGGTGCAAACCCAGCAGTTAGAAATCCTACAAACACCCTTCCATGCAGCTGGGATCTCCTGGCAGGAGTCACAGCTGGTAACAAACAGCAGGCTTTCAAAGTGCATTCTGTGAAAGAAATTTAATCTCTGAGCTCTGAGTGAGCAAGGACTGGTCATTAAAGCTGTAGTAACTTTACTCACAACCCCTGAGAAAATCAAATCAGGGTCTGTGGCTGAGCTTTTGAGGGTGTCCCTGAGCTGGGGACGTGGGGCCATGGCAGGAGTCCTACAAGTGCTGTCCTGCTCCCCCTGGGCACTCCTGGGGCTCCTCCCTGTGCACCTGGAGCAGGAGGATCCACACTTCCCAAGGAAGAGTTACAGCAAATTATCCTGAGAACTCTCAGTAAACTCCTGGAGTGGCTGCTGGGGGAGGAATTCCTGTCACATTCTAAAGGAAATCCATGGATTTCCTCTGTGAACTGACCTGGAGCAGAACTTCTGAGTCTGCAGGTCCCAGCTGGTGGCTGCTCTCCCTCTTTGAGAGGGACGGATTCCTGGAGCAGTGCACTCCATCTGGGCACCGTGATCCCTCCGAGAATTCCAGGCTGGTTTGAGTGGAGGGACCTTAAAGATCACCCAGTGCCACCCCTGCCATGGGCAGGGACACTTCCACTATCCCAGGCTGCTCCAAGCCCCGTCCAGCCTGGCCTTGGACACTGCCAGGGATCCAGGGGCAGCCACAGCTGCTCTGGGAATTCCATCCCAGCTCCTCCCCACCCTCCCAGCCAGGAATTCCTTCCCACTATCCCATCTATCCCCGCCCTCTGGCAGTGGGAAGCCATTCCCTGTGTCCTGTCCCTCCATGCCTTGTCCCCAGTCCCTCTCCAGCTCTCCTGGAGCCCCTTCAGGCCCTGGAAGGGGCTCTGAGCTCTCCCTGGAGCCTTCCCTTCTCCAGGCTGGACATGATGCTGGAGAGCAGAGGCTGGAGCTGGTGGCACGGCCCTGGCCCTGCAGCAGGAGGTCTGTGAGGTGTCCCCAGGCTGGGCAGGAGCCGTGTGGGGCTGTGCCCATGTCCCCAGGCCGTGCCCGTGTCCCCAGGCTGTGCCCATGTCCCCAGGCTGGGCAGGAGCCGTGTGGGGCCGTGGCAGCGGGGTTGGCTTTTGCTGTCCCTGTTCCCAGGGCTTTGTACCCCATGGCTGTGGCCTGAGCTCAGCCCCACTGCTGGTTCTGTCCCTCTGTGCTGCTCTCTGGTCTCAGCTCTGTCCCTCACTGTCACCCCCCTGGCTCTGAGTGACCCCAGCGCTGGCGGTGGCCGGGAATGCACAGGAAGGATTCCTGGGAATCAGCAGCAGGAATAACGTGGGAGAGCAGGGGCACTCACGAAGCACAACATGGTGCTTTGGCCTCCAGAGTCTGGAGGGGTTTCTCTGTGCTCAGCTGCTGCTTTTTGTCTCTCCAGGTGCAGATCCAGAACAAGAAAGTCGACCTTTCCAAAGTGTCCTCCAAGTGTGGCTCTAAAGCAAACATCAAGCATAAGCCAGGTAGGAATTTTACCTTTTCCTCATTTCTCTGTAAGTTTTGTCCCTTAAACACAGCCTTGGATTGTGACTGAAGTTGTTTAAGGGGTTTGTTGCTTTCAGGGGGTGTCCCCAGTGCTTCTGGAAATTCCTAAAAATGCTTCTCTCATAATTCCTGGGGGTTTCATGAGCAGAGATGAGGATTAGGAGATGTGGGATGTCCTCTTGCCTGTGAAGATAATCTACAGCTTTGACTCATGTCTGCTTTTCCTGCTCCTTTGAGAAGGAAAACATGGATACTTCCATGACCACTGCAGGAAGCTTCATCCATGCTCACAGAGGGCTTTGGGGCACTCGGAACATCCGAGGAAATTCCCTCCAGCTCTTCAGAGCACATACAAGGGTCCTTTCAGCCTTGAGTCCATGGCAGCTCCTGCCTCACAGAAAACCCTCCTGGCCCTTTGATGAATTTTCTGGGATGAGTGTGTGGGAATTACCTGCTCCCCCTGAGAACACAGAGGTTACTCTGCCTGAATTCCTGGGAATCTCAGGTTTCTCCCCAAGCCAGGCCCATCCCGAGGTCCTGGGGCTGGAGGCCCCTGGCTTGGCCTGAGGGATGGTCACTTCAGTGCCCTTGGTGGCCGGGGCCGCTTCTCCAGCCGGGAACGCTGCCGCCGGCACGAGGGACGGAGTTCAGTGCCCAGGGCTGGGAACGAGCACCACAGGCTGGTCTTTGTCCCCCTGGGAGTGCCCTGTGCCCTCCCCAGGCTGCCAGGCTGGAGCAGTTCTCCCTCCCTCCTCGCTCCGGCGGCTCCGGGCGCTGCGGCGTTGGGAACGCGGTGCCACGGCCGCGACCTCGGCGCGCTCATCGCTCGGAAATAACGAGCTGGGAGTGACAATCAGGGCCCTTGTCCAGGCCTGGTGGAAGCACAGCCCTGCCAGCAGCTCCCACAGCGTTTTTAACTGCTCTTGTTGGACCAAATCCGTCGGTTTTCGCCGTTGGCCGTGCCAGGCTTCCAGAGGGGGGCTGAGGGTGTAATGGTGTCGCTGGGAAGCGAAGCTGTGCCGAGCCAGACTTCAGCTGGGCTTTGGAGGAGCTGCTGGAATCAGGACTGCAGACAGAGAAAGGTGGCCCTGGCCATGCAGGGGGATTGGAATGATCCTTAAGATCCATGATTCCAACCTGTGGGTGTGTGCACAGTGATTTATCAGTAAAGGAGGCACCAGGATGAGCAGAGGGATGGAGCATTTCCCATGGGAGGAAAGGCTGGGAGAGTTGGGATTGCTCAGCCTGGAGAGGAGAAGTTTTTGGGGTGACCTCATTGTGGCCTTCCAGGACCTGAAGGGAGCCAAGAAAGATGGGGAGAGATGATTTCCAGGGGCCTGGAGGGACAGGACACAGGGAATGGCTTCCCACTGCCAGAGGGCAGGGATAGATGGGATGTTGGGGAGGAATTCCTGGCTGGGAGGGTGGGGAGGCCCTGGCACAGGGTGCCCAGAGCAGCTGTGGCTGCCCCTGGATCCCTGGCAGTGCCCAAGGCCAGGCTGGACAGGGCTTGGAGCAGCCTGGGACAGTGGGAGGTGTCCCTGCCATGGCAGGGGTGGCACTGGGTGACCCTTCAGGCCCCTTCCAATCCAACCCATTCCAGGATTCCATATTCTGTGATGAATGGGAACTGCAGTATTCTGGAATCTGTTCCATTCTGGAAGAACCTTGCTAAAATTCTGCAGTTCTTTCTCTGACCTCCATGTTCTCCTGAGCCTGTGGTGTTCCTGCAGTTCCCCCCAGGCTTTCCCTGCCTATGGAGCCACAGGTCAGGTGTGTGCCAGGGAGGAGCTGCCCAGGCAGGCAGGGGTGCCCGGGGATGCCAGGGCTGGAGCAGCAGTGGGAAGGGACAAGGAGGGCAGGAAGGCAGTGACAGAGGAGCAGGAGGTGTCCTGGCACTGCTGAGTGCACAGATGGCTGAGCTGGGGAGGCCTGGGCAGGGACAGGGACAGGAGCAGCAGGAGTCAGCCTTGGAATGGCACCAGTGAGGGGTGGTGGGGGTGGCATTTCACACCTCTGGGGGAGGAGGCAGCCTCGGGAGCAGATCCAGGGAGGATCTCTGCAGCCTGTCTGCACGTGCACCACTCCCCAGGGCCCTGTTTGCTGGCACGGCTGGAAATCACCAACTTTGGCCTTCCAGTTTTAAACCAAACTCTTCCCGGGGAGAGGCTGAGCCAGTGAATGTGGAGCTTGTCCTGGCCCTGCTCCAAAGGCAGCTCTGGGGCAGGGCTGGGAAGGGAACACTGGGGTGGGACTGCTGGGGGCTTCCCCAAACTCAGCCCTGCTCCCTGTCCCTGCAGGGGGAGGAGATGTCAAAATCGAGAACCAGAAGCTGAACTTCAAGGAGAAGGCCCAGGCCAAAGTGGGATCTCTGGACAACGTGGGACACTCGCCGGCCGGAGGAGCCGTCAAGGTGAGTGCAGGGCTCTGGCACAGCCAGGGAGTGGTTTTGGTCCAGTTCTTTTCCTTCTCCTGCTGTTCCTCAAGTGCAGCTCCTCCACCACAGCCTGTGACAGCCTCCTTGTTTCTGTGCTGTGCATCCCGGGAGTGAAGCTGGAGCCTGGGATGAGGATGGAGCCCAGGAGTGAGGCTGGAGCCCGGGATGAGGATGGAGCCCGGGAGTGAGGCTGGAGCCTGGAATGAGGATGGAGCCCAAGAGTGAGGCTGGAGCCTGGGATGAGGATGGCTGGAAAGGAGAGAGCTGGGGCTCAGCTTGGGGTGCCTGACCCTGCTGGGCATTCCCAAGGGCTGGCAGTGCCCATCTCCATCCTTCCTCTTGGAACCTGAGAGCAGGGATTGCTCCAGGCTGTGAGCCCAGCAGAGGGGCTGCAGTGGCCTTCACCCCCAGTGGAAGCTGGGAGAGAGCACCTGGCAGAGCTTTTACAGAATCATCCTGAGCTGGAAGGGATCCATCGAGCTCCATCCCTCATCCCTGTTTGTATGAGGATGAGAACAGATCCCAGCTCTTCTAGCTGTGATTCAGCCCTTCTCCCACGGGAACACAAACTGTCCCCAGCCTTGGCTCTGCACATTCCAGGTCTGGCTGCAGCCATGGGACATCTGTGCTCAGGCAGGGGACATTGCCTCCCTGAGGGACGTGTGGGCCTGGCACAACCCCAGGGAGCTGGGAATTGTGCTCAGGCAGTTGCTGGAAGGGACCTTAAGGATCATCCAATGCCCCTCCTGCCATGGCAGGGACATCTTCCACTGTCCCAGGCTGCTCCAAGCCCCAGTGTCCAACCTGGCCTTGCACACTGCCAGGGATCCAGGGGCAGCCACAGCTGCTCTGGGTGTCCCCAGGTCATGATCCGGTGTCACAGCAGTGACCCCACTCCACCTGCCAGCCCTTGGTCCTGGAGCACTGGGATTTGTCCTTGGCATTCCCTGGCCCCTGTGCCATTCCCAGGGCCGTGTCCCAGGGTGTCCAGCTGTGTGTGAGGGAGCAGGCGCTGAGCTCCAGGGCCCGAGGGCAGCTCAGAGGAGCTCCGGGGCCCGAGGGCGGCTCGGAGGAGCTGCGGGGCCCGAGGGCAGCTCGGAGGAGCTGCGGGGCCCGAGGGCGGCTCGGAGGAGCTCCGGGGCCCGAGGGCGGCTCGGAGGAGCTCCGGGGCCCCGGGGTCTGCCAGACCCCGCGGGGCCGGGCAGGATTTGTTTTCCCAGGAGCGGAGATTGCCGCTCCCGTCGCTGTGACCCTCCCCACGGCGCCCGTCGCCATTGACCCGTGCCCACGATTG
>VZTH01002469.1:0-11136 GCA_013397815.1 Aleadryas rufinucha | reverse complement strand
CCAGGTCCTTGTCATGAGGGCCCAGAACTGGACATCTGTGGAAGGTGGGAGTTATCCCATCTCCAGCTGTGTGGGTGGCTTGAACTTCATCACATGTGGGTGAGGGGTAACACCAGGACCTGCCTCCTCCAGGGTAATTCCTGTCGGTGTCCCACTGTCCATCCTCAGTGGCAGCAGCCCGATGTACCCCAGCCTTTCCCAGGACGGACAGCCCTGCCCGGGTTTTTCTCTCCACAGCCTGTGGCACTGAGCACTTTGTGCATTTCTGCTGCTCCCAAGACCGGATCTCTCCTGTCTTGTAGCTTCAACTCATTCCTGGGGAAATGATCCCAGAGTTAGGAATCTGCCCAGCACATGAACCTCTCTGGCTGTCAGGGTGTACTGAGAGCATCCATCCTACTCAACCCCACACCACAGCTCCCGTGGGATCCTCTGCTGGCATCTGGGTCAGGTCGGGGTGGGCAGCAGGCAGAGGTGACGGGCTGGAGGCTTGGGGATGGTGGGGAACCCAGGGAAGGGAAAGCTGATGGGGAATCCAGGGAAGGGAAAGCTGGTGGGGAACCCAGGGAAGGGAAAGCTGGTGGGGTGCCACAGAAGGGAAAGCTGGTGAGGAATCCAGGGAAGAGAAAGCTGGTGAGGAATCCAGGGAAGGGAAAGCTGGTGGGGTGTCAGGGAAGGGAAAGCTGGTGGGGTGCCAGAAGATGGGACCCTGTCCCTGCAGTCCCAGGGACACCTGGCACAGGCAGAAGCCTCTGGCTGAGCCCCAGCTCAGCATGGCCTCGGGAATGTGTGCCTGGAGCCGGGATCCAGGTGGTTTTCCAAGCACTGCCCACTGAACCTGCTCCTCATTTCCTCTGGGGAGGGATGCTCCGTGGCTGCCTGCACAGGGACTTCTCCCTTTGGGATCTGTGCTTTTCCCCATGAAGTCTGGAACTTCCCCTGCTCTTGGCTGGGTTTCACACGGTGGATTTTAGGCTCTGTCCCATTGTCAAGGTCACCTGAAATCCCTCCTGCTCCAGGGTGAGAGCAGCCCTTGGCCAGCTCTTGGCCCCAGGTTTCGCCCCCTCACTGGAGCTGTGGGCTCTGCCCGGGAATTCTCTCGGAGGCCTGACTTGGAGCTGTAAGATCTCTGACTTTTTTCCTTGCCTTTCTGTCTCTGTGTGTTTGATGCTTCTTAATTTATGGCAGCAAAGCCTAACGGAGATCCTTAACTCCGCAGCCGCAATGCAGCAGGAAAACAAGGAGCTCTCCCCCACTCCCAGGCCCTTTCCCATCTATTTTCCTATTTTAAAAATTACAATTTTTTATGCATCACTTCACAGTCCTCCCAACTTTCTGTAGACACTTAGAAATATCAGCTGGCAAATAGAGCGAGGTGCTCCCAGACCTCCCTGCCTGCCCAGAACTCATTTGTGTTCCATAAAAAATGAGGCTTCTATGCCGGGGGAAGATACTGATTCCCTGGAGTCCTTGCATTGCCCGGGATTTTTTATTCCCACCAGCACTGAAGTCAAACTCAGTAAAAGCATAAAATATTGCTGAGCAGCTCTTTGGGTTTAGCATTCATCCGGCAGCTCCCGCTCCCTCCTGCTTCCCTACGAACCTCGTTCCCACGCACAGCAGCACCTTGTAGGTGTGGAGACGTGGAACTGCTCATTAATTTCGGCCCAGGCTCAGATGCCTGGCAGGAATTAAGTGCTGGGAGGCTTGGAGTGGTTTTTGTGAGGCTGAGGGAGTTATCTGCGGGCAGGGTTCTGTCTGGGGGCTGCTCCCGGGGATATCCCTGCAGACCTGGCTGCTGTGCAAAGGGTTAACAGCCAGGAAAGGTCTGAACTGCCTCAGCACCTCAGAGAGACAGCCAAGGTCTCCCCAAGCTCCAGGGCCCCCCAGGTTTGAGTCCAGTGGCCTGAAGAGGTGGAGGAGAGCCCCTCGCTGGGTCCCTGCTCACCCAAAGCTGTGCTGCACTGAGGGGATGGAGGGGAATTGTGGGGTTTGAATCCAGGACCTGCAGAAAACAGAACAGGATGGAACCTGGAGGCACCAACCAGTCCATCCCCTCCCAAACCTTCTGTGATTCCGTGATTTACTGGGTGAGTCACAGAGGAGCACGACTTGGGAAAAATCCAGTCCTGATTTGGCAGGGGGTTTATGAGCACAGACACACATTACACATAGAGGGTGCTTAGGGTTAGTCAGGCTGAGAGCTAATTATGACATTAATCTAATTAGAACAAAAGAGCCAAAGTCCCGAAGGAAAATTCCTGACTGCAGGGGGAGGGCTCAAGTAAAATAACCCAGCCAAAGATATTGTGGAAATAATTAAATACTTAAAAATTGACACAAACCAAAGCAAATACTCTGATCAAGGGATGGAAGAGGTGAAACCGCTGCAGAGGAAGGGAGGGCTCTGGGTGAGTGTTGTGCTTGAGAGGTTGGACATCCCAGCATGAGCAGCAGGTGCAGAAGCACCTTTAGACCCTGTGGGGACAGTGTGAGCAGCTGCTGTGAGCCTTGGCCTTGGACCAGCCATGCAGCTTCTCTTAGTGCTTGAACTGGATGAGAAGGAGCTGACCCAAAATCCAGAACCTGGGATGTGCCAGTGCTGCAGCAGCCTCTGGGTGTCTGGGGCTCCCTCCCTGGCAAGGGAGTGCCACCACGGCCACGCTGCTGAGGCCAGGGGACATCGGTGCCACTCGATGGCCACACGGCCAGGACGTGGTGTCAAACACGCCCCAGGGTCAGGGAATTGGGGAAAGGTGCACGTGGTCAGGTGTCCAGCACGGGGCTGGATCCCTGTGAGCTGCATCTGCCGCTGGCAGCACACGGAGGGCCCCGAGCCCCGACTCACAAGCCCCGGCTCGGTGCTTGTCCGTTTGCTGTGTGCTCCAGCCCCGAGTGCCGCAGTCTCGGCCCCTGGGAGGAAACATCGCGATGGAAAACAAGCAGAGGTTGTGCCCCCTCGCTGGATGCTCCTGGAGAGCTCTGCCACCACCCATGGGGGGATGTTCAGGTGAAGAGGTCCTCCCTGGCCCAGAGGTCTCCTGTCCTCTGCTGTTTGGTCCATGTTGGGTTTGACAGTGTCTCCCAGGCCGGGTGCCAGGCTTCTTTACACCCTCTCACCTCCACCAGACTGAGGTTTTCCCCCACAATCTCTGTCTCTGCTGTTGCTCCCACCAGCACCTCTGGGCAGGTTGGGCAGCTCTGCCTTCCCAGCTCCCACCATGTGACACCTGCAGGGAATGGCTCCTGACTGACACTCGGAATCTGAACTCCTGGGAGCTCACTCTGGGTTTCCATGGGAGCTGAGGCTGTTCCCACAGCCTCTCCACAGCTTCCTCTGCTGTTTGTGGGGCACACAGGATCCGTGAGAGCCTCAGCAACGGGGCAGGTTGGAAAAGCACAGCCTGAAGCATCTAATCCAGGTTTGGCTCTGGTCCTGGGGTCCCCTGTGGTTATCACCAGAGGGTGGGAGGCTCCAAAGCCCTGTCACAGAGGCAGGGCCTCCTGGGGTTCATCCTGGCCAGAGCTGAGAACACCTGGGAGCAAAGTGAGTCAAACAGCACCAGAAGGCTCCTGGACGCTGGTCCTGGTTGTTCCCATGCAATGAGTGTCCCTAAGCCAGCCCCATTTGGGGCCAGGGACGTGCCACAGGTGAGCCACAGCCCAGACCCCACCTGACTGAAGGCCAAGAGAGCTCAGAGCATCAGCTGAGGCTGGGAGAGCTGGGGGTGTTCACCTGGGGAAGAGAAGGCTCCAGAGAGAGCTCAGAGTCCCTTGCAGGGCCTAAAGGGGCTCCAGGAGAGCTGCAGAGGGACTGGGGACAAGGCACGGAGGGACAGGAGCCAGGGAATGGCTTGCCAGTGGCAGAGGGCAGGGCTGGATGGGATGTTGGGAAGGAATTGTTCCCTGGGAGGGTGGGGAGGCCCTGGCACAGGGTGCCCAGAGCAGCTGTGGCTGCCCCTGGATCCCTGGCAGTGTCCAAGGCCAGGCTGGACATTGGGGCTTGGAGCAGCCTGGGACCGTGGAAGGTGTCCCTGCCCATGGCAGGGGTGCCACTGGATGGGCTTTGAGGTCCCTCCCAACCCAGACCATTGTGGGATTCCATGGTTCTGGCTTGGGGCACAGAAGGTCTGTCCCATGCTCAGGGCTGTTCCCAGAGCAGCGTCAGAGCTGTCCTCAGGCCAGTCCTGGCTGTAGAGTCCAGCCTGAAGCCCCTGTGCTGGTGCCCGTTGGGTGCTGAGGGCGCTGCCCATGCCCTGAGAGTGGGGACGTGGTGGCACTTCAGGGTGGTGACAGGGGTGGCAAGGGAGTGGCACAGGGAGACGGGGGATGGCAAAGCAGGGAGGTGGCAAGGGGTGACAGCGGGGTGGTGACAGTGCAGCGAGGTGGCAGGGGGTGACAGTGGGGTGGTGACAGTGCAGGGAGGTGGCAGGGAGGTGACAGCGAGGTGGTGGCAGTGCAGCGAGGTGGCAGTGCTGCCTTCTGGCCAGGAGGGGCCTCCTGCGATCCACACTTAATGCCGTGCCCGCTGTCACCGCCGCGTTCCCAGGGCGGCCCGGCCCGGCTGCTGCTCGCCCTCGGCACAGGGAGGAGGCTGGGAGAGGCCTCCATTTATTCTGTTCCTTCGCAGACAGCCTGGCAGTGCGAGCGTCATCGGCATCATCATCATCATCATCATCATCATCATCATCATCATCATCATCATCATCATCATCACCATCAGCAGCAGCGAGGCAGGGGACCTCCTGGGCTCGGTGGTCACTCATCAGCAGAGCAGTGACAGCCCCCCAGTCCCCCCTTGCAGAGGCACCGGCAGCTCCGAAGGGCCGGGGTCCCCCGGAGAGGTGTTCGTGGAACTGTGGAATGGTTTGGGTGGGATGCGACCTTGGAGCTCACCCAGCCCCACGCCCTGCCGTGGGTCACTCCGGGGCGAGGAGCCGGGCACGCTGCTGTGTGCTGGCCTGGACGGAGCTCACCTGGCCCCAGGGACCTGCTCCTGCCCCAGCAGTGCCATCGGCCTCGTCCCCTGTCCCCTGGCCCTGCAGGGATTTGGGATGTGTGACGGTGGCGGGGGCAGCAGCGTCCCCTCCCCGGCACCGCCGTCCCCCTGACTCACTGCCCTCCCTGGGCTTTCCAACGAGTCAAAGTTAAAAGCAACTGAACTTTGTTTATTGTGGTTTTTTTCCATCAGGTTCCCTTCCTGGGAGAGTCCAATTAGCGCTAACGAGCGGGCTGGTAATTACAGCTCAGGCCCCGGGAGCATCGAGCGCTGCTGGCCGGGACCCGCGGCCGGGCCCCCCCGGCGCTGCCCAGGGGCCAATTAACGCGTTTGTCACCGCTGATGCTCCCTGGGGACTTTCCATCAGAGTCCTGGCTGGAGCTGGGCTGGTGGCGCTGGGGGACCGTCCCCGCACCCATCGGTCACCGCAGGGCTGCGGGAGCCTGGTCCCTCGTCCCAACAAACCCCCCGGTAATTAACGCCTTTCCCAGCCCCCAGCCCTGCACCGGGGCACCGGGACATCTCTGTTCCCTGCGCTGCCTGTCCCCGCTCCACAGGGAGGGATGTTTGTGCCTCGCTGTCCCTCGGTGCCCGTGGTGGCCGGGCAGGGACCGTCCCGGGGTGTCCCCTGGGCCCCCAGCCCCTCCCGCTGCTCCATCCCGTGCAGCTCCCGCGGGCAGCTCCTGCCGCCGAGAAGCAGAAAGCTTTCCTGTAAAAGTCAGAGTCGCCCTCCCCAAACCCAGCCCAGGGCTGAGGCAGTTTTAGGGGTAAAAGTGCCGCGGTAAAATGAAAAAACCTGTGCCGGGGGCAGCTCCAGCCCCCACCGGCAGAGCTGATTTGGATGGTACCAAGCAGAACTGTTTGTGCTGCAGGTCCCAAGAAGGCTGTACACTACAGGCATGCACGGAAATGCTGCTGGGCAGTGATAACTTAGCTGGAATTAAATAAACATTAATTCTGAGTGACCTGAGGCTGGGGTATGGGCTGTGGTGGAGGGATGGTGCAGGTTCTGGGCTGGTCCAGGCAGGAGGATGGGTGGGAGCTGGGGTCTGGCCCAGCCTGGGCCCCAAGCAGCCAGTGCTGGACTTGCTGAAACCCTGGAATTTGTTCCTGCTCACCCAGCTCTTTCCTGCCATCCACAGCTGGCTCTGTGTATGGTCACTGTGAGTGAGGGGTTTGTCCCAGCCCTGCCCAGGGAGCTGCAGCCAAACCAGTGTCCAAGGCCAAGGGGCTTGGAGCAGCCTGGGACAGTGGAAGGTGTCCCTGCCCATGGCAGGGGTGGCTCTGGATGGGCTTTAAGGTCCCTCCACCCCAAACCAGTCTGGGATTCCATGATGTCCAAGTGGTGTCGTGGAAGGGAGGGGTGCACTGGCCAAAGGGACAGTTGCCCAAACCCACCTGCACTGGCCCGTTGGTTTGCTGTCAATCAGCTCTTGCTGTGTCAGCATCAGGCATCTGGTCTGGGTTCCCCTTCTGGAGAGAGAGAGAGGGACCTTTGTGGGGGACAATTCATTGCACTCAACTTCACACCTATTCTGGCACGGGAGAAACCTTTTTCTGTCCGTCTGAACCTGAGCCACCTTCAGCAGCCTGTGAGCTCCCGGGTCCTGCCGGCTGCCCCAGCAGCTTCACCTGGATCTGCTTCACCTTTATGCCATAAACGAGGGGTTGAGCATGGGAGGGATGCTCAGACAGGATCAGCCACCAGCACCCGGACGTGAGGCTGCGAGTGAACATCTGCAGGTACACGGAGAGGAGCCTGCCAACGTAAAGGGTCAGGATGATGGAAACGTGGGACCCGCAGGTCCCGAGGGCCTTGAGCCGGGCCCTGTGGGAGGGCAGCCTCAGCACAGCCCTGAGGATCGTGCAGCAGGAGGAGGTGATGAAGGCAGAGCCTGTCCCACGAGCGGCGTGGCCGCACCGAGGCCGTAGCGGTGGCCGGTGGCCGCGTCAGCGCAGGCCAGCCCCACCACGGCCACGTGCTCGCAGTGGGAGTCAGGGATCACCCTGCTGCTGCAGCAGGGCAGGCTGGTGAGCAGCCACATCAAGGGGATCACGACACCAACCGCCCTGGGCAGGGACAGCAGCCCCGCCTGGGTGGCCCTCGGGCTGGCCAGGATGGTGCTGTACCCCAGAGGGTGGCAGATGGCCACGTACTGCTCCAGGGACACGGCCAGGAGCACCCCTGACTCCACTGCGGTGAACGTGTGGATGAAGAACATCTGGATGAAGCAGGCCTCAAAGCCAATCTCCCTTGAATCCAACCAGAACACGCCCAGCATCTTAGGAACGACGGCAGTGGAGAGGATGAGGTCGATGAGGGCCAGCATGGCAGTGAAACAGTCCATGGGCTCGTGCAGGCTCCTGTCCAGGCCCACGGCCAGCAGCACCAGGGTGTTCCCCAGCAGGGCCATGATGTAGGTGACTCAGAACAGGATGGAAATCCACACGTGGAAAGCTTCCAGGTCGGGGATGCCCCTCAGCAGGAAGGGCAGAGGGTTGGTGTTGGGTCGGTTGGGGGCTGACGTGGCACAGGCAGCCCAAGGCACATCCTCGTCCCCTGCTGCAGCTCCCTGAAACAGTGACAGAAAGGATTTGGGCTGCCATTGGTGTGACCACAGTGCCCATGGCATTAGGGACTTCTGTTCTGTTTGTTTGGGGAAGAGCTTTCAGAACCTCTTATCTGCAGTCAGGCTTTGCCCTGGTGCTGTGATCAGCACATCCCAGGGGACTCACAGAGTCACAGAATGTCCTGAGTGGGAAGGGACCCCCGGGGATCATCCAGTCCCAGCCCTGACCCTGCCCAGACCCCCCAACAATCCCAGCCTGGGCATCCCTGGCAGCGCTGCCCAAACGCTCCTGGAGCTCTGGCAGCCTCGGGGCCGTGCCCATTCCCTGGGGAGCCTGGGCAGTGCCCAGCACCCTCTGGGGGAAGAACCTTGCCCTAAAATCCACCCTAAACCTCCCCTGGCCCAGCTCCAGCCGCTCCCTGGGTGCTGTCCCTGGCCCAGGAGCAGAGCTCGGAGCTGTCCCTGCGCTGCCCCTCAGGAGGAGGATGTTGAAGCCCCCAGTGAGGTCTCCCCTCTGTCTCCTCTTCTCCAGCCTTTGCCATATCCATGTCTGTCTGCAGGCTGGCACCACGGTGTCCTGCCCTGCTGTGCCTTCCTGCCACTATTGCCACTCTCAGTGGGCAGAAATGGGGCATAATCCCAGAATTACAGAATTATTTAGGTTGGAAAAGACCTTTAAGATCATCGAGTCCAACCCTGAACCCAGAACTGCTGGGGCCACCAAGGACCCCGAGCTCTTTGGCCCCTGCCCAACCTTCAGCAGCATTTCTGTGGCAGAGCTCAAGCAAGTCCTTCCTCCCTGTGTCCTGCTCAGAGAGAGGGCTGGATCGAGTCCAATCACACAGGTTCATCCTGGTGTTCCTTTGGGTCATGCAGAAGCTGCACCACGTCTGTGGTGAAACGGGGCTGAGAGGAACGGAGCTGTGGCCTGGCCCCGAGGGACACGGGCACCGCTGGCAGCTCTGGCTCAAGTCCCAGTCACAGAGAGCACACTGAAAATGGTGCTGCCCCTGCTCCACACTCACCCTCCTGTGGGGCTGAAGGCCAAACCGTGCAGAGCAGGCTCCTGTCAAACCCCCTGCACCAGAGCTCACAGCATTTACTAAATTATGCTTGCCCAGGAGAAATTGGACTGTCCAGGCTTGTGGGTCTGGAAGAAATTGGACTGTCCAGGCTTGTGGGCATCCAGAGGTGGAGGAGAATCTCCATCCCTTGGCTGGCACACAAGTGCTGATCACCCTCAGGGTTCTAACCCCCTGCTCTTCCTCCTCTTTAACCCTGTCTGTCTGCTCCTCCTGGCCACAGCATCCTCCTCCTGCCTCCTCTTGGCCAGAGAGCCCTTGTGGCAGAGCCCTCGATAAACTAAAAGATATAAAATTAACCCAGACTAAAGGCCCAGAGCACTGCAGTTTCTCATCTCCACCCACCAGTTCCAGTATCTTACTGAGGCTTTTTTGCACATTGTCAAGATTTAAACACCTTTTAATGAAATAATCTGACTTTTCCCATTTCCCTCTTACACCTCTGGCCCCTTTGGCTGCCAGCATTTCCCTCCCAGGCTGCTCCAGAGCCTCTGCTCTCCAGGACATGGTGCTCCACTGGGAAAACGTCATTTGAGACTTTATTTGTGCTGCTTTGGGACAACTGATGAAAGTCGTACAGAACAACTTCCAGTCCTGAGCCAGACACTGTGGAACCTCTGCAGAGACAAGCCTGGACTTCTGACCACACCATTCTATGATCCCTACATTCTTCAATTCTCTGACTCAAAGATTCTCTTATTCAATGATTTTCTGATTCTCTGATTCGATGGTTCTCTGACCTGATGGGAGTTGGAAGCTGTGAAGTGAAGTCAGATAAAAGCAGACAGAGGCATCTGCCCTCTGCATGGAGGAGGGAGGTCCCGGCCTCCCTGAGAGAAAGACAATCAGAGAACTTCATTTCTTGATGTCATTTATTTGACTGGCAGCTTTGAAGGATGTTAAACCCCCTCTGCTACAATAGAAAACAAGCACAGCAGCTGGCTTGGATAATTCACATGACAGGAAAAGCCTCTCCAGAGGTCTTTGGTGGGTCCTGCCCAACTTCCAGGAGCCCTGGAACGCTGGGGGCTGCAGGCACTTCCCGGGATGGTCCCTGGGGAGCAGGGACACTGATGGGATGAGCTGCAAGTGTCACCCTGACGTCAGAGCCCCGCAGAAAGCCCGAGAACTTAACAGGTGATTTGGTCAATAAAGAATGAAAGGGTCGGAGTCAAATTAAATTATGGCAATCAAGCGGGCTGCAGGAAACAGCTGCTGCCAAACAAACCTGATTCCATTTTCTGCCAAAGGTTTTGTTAATGGGGTGTGAGCACGGAGGTGTCCGAGGGAGAGGTGCCTCTGCCCCGCTGCTGGCAGGTGAGGAGCTGGCACAGGGACACCCCTGGGAAATATCACAACCAGATAATTCAGAGAGCTCAAAATGAAGCTGTCAGAACCATCAAAAATCACAGAACACACTGGTTTGGGTTGGGAGGGTCCTTAAAGCCCATCCAGTGCCACCCCTGCCATGGCAGGGACACCTTCCACTGTCCCAGGCTGCTCCAAGCCCCAATGTCCAGCCTGGCCTTGGACACTGCCAGGGATCCAGGGGCAGCCACAGCTGCTCTGGGCAGGGTCCTTGCATCGTGGTGGCTCTCTGACATCACCAGGTTGCTCCAAGACATCCAGAAGAACTCAGAGGAATTGTGCTGCACCCAACTCTTCCACTGCTGTGACTCTGAGGGTGACCCTGTGGAGCTCTGTCCCAGGTGTGCCTGGGCAGGACAGGATTTGTCCCCCTGCTGTGCTTCAGAGGAAACACCCCGTGTCTGATGATTTCCTTGGGAATCCTTGCATTAATCACAGAGTCACTGAGTTTGGAAAAACCCTCTCAGACCATGAACCCAGCCATTCCCCCAGCTCTACCAAGCCCACCACTAACACACGTCCCCACATCCACACACTGTTTGAACTTCCAGGAACGGTAATTCCCCCTTTTCCCTGGGCAGCCCGTGCCAGCGCCTGACCAGCCAGTGGATACAGCCCCCAGCCCCATCCCTCTGCTCCTCTTCCACCCTCCCACCCAGCTGGGGTGTCCTCTGGGATTCTGACTCTGCAGGGACAGAGTGCTGTGAAGAGCTCAGGTTTGAATATGCTCATTTTCCATCACCACCCAGAAAGCTGGAAAGGCTGGTCAGGGCTCAGCCACGCTCCGTGATCCTCTCAGCCTCCTCTGCAAGAGGGGCCCAGAGAGGAGAACCTCTGGGACACTCCAGGGGGACTAAAGAAGACAACACAGAAGAAATCTCCCTGTTTGGATCGGGATCTGTGTATTGACACAAATCACCTGGAGGCCTGAAATTATCACAGGGGTGTTCCTGGCACTGGGAACGTCTCTAAACTCAAAGGTGGGTTCTTGCTGCTCCCTGTCACCTGGAGAGGAGGAAGGGAAAGAGGACCTGGTGTGAGCTCTTGCTCCCAGTCCCAAATAACCCTCGTCATGGAGTAGGGCTTCATTAAAGCCAACTGATGCCATGATGCTTTT
>VZTH01002467.1:0-14480 GCA_013397815.1 Aleadryas rufinucha | reverse complement strand
AGCCACCTCTGCCACCCACAGCCACCCCTGACACCCAGAGCCACCTCTGCCACCCAGAGCCACCTCTGCCACCCACAGCCACCCGTGCCACCCAGAGCCACCTGTGCCACCCAGAGCCACCTGTGCCACCCAGAGCCACCTCTGCCACCCAGAGCCACCCGTGCCACCCAGAGCCACCCGTGCCACCCCTGCCAGGCCCCCCAGAGCCTCCAGCCTGGCTGTGATGCTCAAACATCACCAACCCAGCCCGTCCTCGCCCTTCAGCCACCAAGATGAGACTGGAGGCACTGCAGGGGTGGGTTCAGCCACAGGAGATCCAGGAGATCCCACAGGCAGCCCCTTACCTGGTGGAAAGCTGTCCCTGAGAGGCAGCAGCACCACGGAGGGGTCCGGGGAGCCGTGTCCTGCCTCGGGAGTGGGGCTGCTCTGCTCTGTCACCCCAGCCTTGCCTGGAGAGGAGGGGACACAGCAGAGCTGCTGGAAAACGTGGGAGAGCTCTTGGATGCCCTGCCTCAGCTGAGAGCTCCTGGGGGCACAGCCCTGAGGATTTGGCTGGGGGTGGTGTGGATCTGGAGCCACCCTAAAGTCTTGCTCAAGGTTGGAGAGAACCATGGGATTGATATGGTCTAACTCCATCATTCCCTTCATGTTGGGCTTTTTTTTCCAGTGCTGGAGTGGCTCTGGAGCGAGGAGATTTTCCCTCCATTTTCCTGGAGAGACCCTCACTGAGCAGATCTCTTAAAAGGGTGAATCCCCAACAGAGATTCTTTTGGAGGAGGCCTCAACTCCCCAGCACAGGAGAGCCAAGGCCTTGCAAAACTCTTTGTTCAAAAATTTGAAAACCAAAATGAGATTTTCTCCTCTGGAGGGTATCCCAAATCCAGGCTGCATTCTCCCTGCTCCACACACCACCAACGATTGCCATAAAGGATTCAGGGCCTGCAACTCGAGCTGCTAATTATGTTAATGAAAGCTGAGGCACACAAAACTCCCGCCTGCTCTTCCACAGCTGCGCTGGCGGGGGGGGGATAACCGGATTAAAGCCCAATTTCTGCCAGTAATCAGATTGGATTTGTAGGATCCATGTACCTGGAGATGTGGAGTTTTGTAAGTCACTTCTGTGACCACAACTTTGCTCTACAGTTCTTTTTATTGAGCCAGCTTTGCTAAGTCACTCAAATAAACTGATATTTGCTAAATCACTCATATAAACTGGGATTTGCTAAGTCAGTCACATAAACTGGGATTTGCTAAGTCACTCAAACAAACTGGGATTTGCATGCAGAAATATAATTCTTATTTACAGAAACAGAATTCTGATTTAGAGGTAGCAAACAGAAAAGAACAGCCCAAGGCTCAACATGTCATGAACAAGTTTTTCTTTGGAAGAAAAGGCTCTACATTGAACAAAGTCTTAGCAAAGGATTTCATGTGGCAGCTCCATCCCTTCCACATGTGGGGGAAATGGAGGAGGGGAAGTGAAAGGAGGCAGAGGCAGAACTAAATCTGAGCTGGCTCCTGCCAGGGTCACCATTGCTGCACTCCTCCCTGTCCTCCTGCCCTCCCTGTGCCCCAGCAGACACTGGCAGGGCCTGGAGATGGGTACCCAATGTCACTGCCTGGGGATGGATACCTGCTGCCATTCCATGGGGATGGGTACCTGCTGTCATTCCATAGGGATGGGTACCTGCTGCCCTTCCCTGGGGATGGGTACCTGCTGCCATTCCATAGGGATGGGTACCTGCTGTCATTCCATAGGGATGGGTACCTGCTGTCCTTCCATGGGGATGGGTACCTGCTGTCATTCCATAGGGATGGGTACCTGCTGCCCTTCCATGGGGATGGGTACCTGCTGCCATGGTCTTGTCCCTCCACCATTGTCCCCGGCGCTGCAGTTGGTCCCAGCGGGGCAGGAGCTCGGGGGAGCGGGGCCAGCAGGACTCGCACTCCTCACCTGGGGGACACAGAGGGTGGGCAGAGGTGTCCTGATCCCTGGCAAGGTTCTCCCTGCCCGAGAGGTCTCTGAGGGATGTGCCACAGGAGGTGGCAGGGGGGACACTGCTCGTGCCACCTCTGCCAGCAGCAGGACAGAGCCTGTCCATGGGTGCCCAGGGCCAGGGAGGAGCCAGGGCTCACTCTGGCTGCTCTCAGGGGTTCAGTGTTTATTTTCATTTGGGCCAGAAAGGGAACTGGGAGCTTTTTTTCAAGGGACCAATTGAAACTGCGGCTGGGGAGTTGTTCCCAGTCGTGCCAGTGACTCACTGACCTCCCCAGTGCCAAAACATTTTGTAAGAGTGGGCAGAAAACAGCTCCAGCCCCGAGCCAGGCAGGTCCCAGCACTCAGGGCTGCTCTCCTGGCCCCAGGGCTGGGTGCCCAGGGCACCTTCTGGCCCTGGCTCTGCTGGGGGACACGTGGCCACAGCGGCTGGCCCTGAGCCACGTCCCTCCTCCAGCTCCTTGGGACACTCTGGGATGGGAATGGTGCCTTGGGGGATGCCAGCACCCCACGGGCTGTGCTTGGGGGGCTCCTGGGCAGGGAGGGTGGCGAGGGGAAAAGCCAACAGTGTGGGAATTTACCAACCCCCCGAGTCATCCTGTCCCCTCCCTGGTCAAATGTCCTGCCTCACCCCCTACACACCCTAATCCAGAGGAAGGGGCACCAGGATCCATCCCAGGAAAGGCAGGCAGAGGGGAGCCAGAGGGGCCAGTGCTCAGGGCCGGAGTGTCCCCAAGGCTCCCATCCCGTGGGACAGGTGCCACAGCCACAGCTCCCACCCCATGGGCACCTTACCTGTGCATCCCAGTGCCAGGTCCTGGTGGCAGGGGGTCCCCAGGCAGCAGCCCATGCGTGCAGTGACACCAGCAGTGACACCAGCAGTGGGCTGGCAGAGGGCTGGCAGAGGCAGGGCTGCTCGCTGCCCGCCCGGCACCGCGGCTGGGCACGGCCACAATGCACAATGTCCCCTTTGAGCGGGCACTGGCACAGCGGGGGCGGCGGGCACGGGCTCAGGGAAGGGCTTGGGTTGGAGTCAGAGCATCAGTTAGGTTGGGAAAGGCCTTAAAGTCATCCAGTCTGGCCACAAACCTGACACTGCCAAGGCCACCACTGAACCATGTCCCTAAGTGCCACATCTCCATGTCTTTTACATTCCTCCAGGGGTGGGGGCTCCACCACGTCCTGGAGGGGCTGTGCCAGTGCTTGACAAGCCTTTACATGGAGAAATTTTTCTGAATATCCAACCCAAACCTGCCCTGGCCCAGGCTGAGGCCGTTCCCTCTCCTCCTGTCCCTGTTCCCTGCCAGCAGAGCCCGACCCCCCCCGGCTGCCCCCTCCTGTCAGGGAGTTGTGCAGAGCCACAAGGTCCCCCCTGAGCCTCCTTTGCTCCACTCTGCCTTTGCCTCTGGGAGCGCAGTGCCCATCCCACATGGCACATTCCTGGCATTCCTCCTCGGGACTCCCTCGCTCTGCCGAGCCTGTCCCAGCTTCCAGCTGCTCCCTCCGAGCTGATCTCCCCCCAGTTCCAAAGGCAGAGCTGATCCTGACACCGCTGCCAGCACCTCCCTCACCTGCAGGGACACCCAGCTGGGGCCCATCCAGCATCCTCCAGCCGGGGCTGGCCGTGATCCCGGACCTGCTCCTTGCCCCATGCTGTTCCCGTGTCACCGTGGGGGCAGCTGGCAGCACCACGGGCACCTCTGCCAGCCACATCCAGGTGAGCTCCTGCAGCCCAGGCACCCCCGGGGGCAGGGCTGTCCAAACCCCAGATCCAACACCAGCAGGGATGGGTTGGCTGCTGTGCAAGATCCCTTGGGCTTCCCAGGGTGAGGATGAGCCTCATTCCCTCCTCGCTCACATCCTCAGACCTTCCCCAGCCCCCGGGATCAGGATTTGGGCTCACTGCACTGTGGGTGGTCTGCAGAGCATCTCTGGGCAAGAACAACACAGCCCCTGCAAAATAAAACCCAAAAAGGTTTAGGGAGAGAACTTGCAGGTTGGGAGGCTTTTTAGGGATGGATTTTTACTCCAGCAACCGGCCAGTGTTGGGATCACTGCAGGGATTTGTGTGCTGGGATTGCTCCTGGAGCATCCCAGGCTGCATCCCAAGCCACGGCAGTGCCTTGAACTTCTCCAGAGTAGGGAATAATTAATCCAGGGAGTAATTTAGGCCAGGCTGGATGGGGCTCTGAGCACACTGGTGCAGTGGAAGGTGTCCCTGCCCATGAACAGAGGTGAACTTTAAGGTCCTTTTTAACCCAAAGCTGGTGGTCTCTATGATTCCATGAGCCAGAGAGGGAATTTCAGGATTCCCATGGCTGGCATGACTGCAGTGCCCCTAAAGCAAAGCATGAGGAATACCTGGCTGTGGGAATGGCAGGATGGAGCTGGCTGGGAATTTCCACTCGAAAGTGGAGCCAAAGCAAACGCCTTTGCAGGGAGGGTTGCACTGAGCCATGCTCCTCCACATCACTGAGTGGGGATTCCTAATCCAGATCTCCAAATCTGGGATTGCCTGGAGAAGGGAGCATCCTCTCCATCCTCCTGCTGAGCCCCAGGTGCTGGGGTCTCTCCAGGCTGGGGTTGCACTCGGAGCTGTGGGGCTGCAGGAAGGTGAGAGCTGGGCCGGGCCAGCGCTGCTCCCCCTGTGGCAAAGGCACCGCCCGTTCCCATCGCTCGCCAGCCCTTGGGAAGCTCCACGTTTAAAAACTCCCCCAGCTGACCTAGGGGTGCTCTGAAGGTGCAGAATCAGAGGGGGAGCTCAGCCTGCCTGTGCTCAGAACTCACAGATGGAATTCTGTGATGGATTCGGGCACATCTTTACACAGCTGCTGCTGCTGCTTTGGTCCCGTGCTGTCCCAGTGGTCGGAGCTCGAGCAGGGCAGGGTTTTCAAACAAAGCTTTTTGCTTCCCTCAGAAGGTTCTTACTTTCAGCAGGTCCTGCTCACCAATTAGCATCAATTTCTTCTACACAGGGGAACATTTTCTTTTTTTTAAATCAACAAAATGGGAGTTTTTTTCATTTTCTAAACACAAGTGTCCTCCTCTGTGGTTGCGAAATTCCCTTTTGTTTTTAAGTCTACCTCAACAACTCAGCAACCAAACCCATCCCTGTACAAGCAAAGCTGTCACCTCCTGCTTGACCTGAACTGGAATTTGCCTTGTGGCCAGCAAGCTGAAAACCTCCCATTCCACTTCCTACCTCTCTGCTTCCCAACAAATCCTGGATCCCCTCTGGAGAGCCCCCACTGCTGCAGCCTGGCCTGGAAAAGCCCGGTCTTGAGAAGTAGGGAATATTTCCTGGGGGTCTCAGCCTGTTCCAGAGGGGGTTCTCTGCCTGTGCCAGCTCTTCAGGGGCTCTGCTCGCTTTGCAATCCCCGTGCCAGCCGGCCACACTTCCCTCCCCTGGGCACGGAATGGGATGAGAGTGGCTGTCCGGGCACCCCTCGGCTTGGGGACAGAGCTGCCACCGACACCGCAGCTCTCCAGGGCTGTCACCCGGCCCCACCCAGCCCTGGCACCAAATCCCCTTTCCCAAACCCAGCTCCGATTTCTCCTGTCCGTTCCCAGCACCCCAACCCAACCTGTCCCTGCCCACTGTGCTCATCACAGCCTCAAATCCAGCCTTAAACTCCCAAACTCCGCGCCCCAACCTGGAATTCCAGGGGCGCTGGAGCGCTCCAGCACCTGCCACCAGCGGGTCCCGGCTGTGTCTGCTCAGCTGGGGACAAAGGGCACAGGCAGGGGACAGCCCCGGGGGACAGACAGCGGCTCTACTGACCTGCTCCCAGCTCCCAGCTCCGCTTCCCTCCCGGAGAACTCCTGGATGAAATTCCAGCCTGTCCAAGCCCCGAGGGAAGGCTGCGCTGCCGGGATGGAGCTCCCTGGGCTGCGGACGTGTTTGCGGGGCGGGCGAGCGTGCCCAGCGCTGCCACTCCCTCACGCGAGGGCAGGAATTCCTTCCAAGAGCTCCTTATCATCCTGGGAACCTCCGCTTCCCAGCAGAGGTCAATGAGTTACCCGGGGCTGTGCTATCAACAGGACACCGCCGGCTCCCGGAATTCCCAGGCACCGAAACAATTCCAGGGAGGCTCTCCACGGGCTCGGTGTGGCCGTCCCAGCCGCAGGGCTCTCCCGTTCCAGGCAGGAGCAGCCTCTCCCGGCCTCACCTGTGTCCTGCTCGCGGTCCCGGCGCCTCGTCCCTGGGGCTGGGGACCTTCCGTCCTCGCTGTGCGACAGCAAAATCCCGGGAGAGGCATTCCCGCCGGGAATTCCGGCTCCGAACCCCCCTTCTCCCCTGTCAAAATGCAAATCCAGGCGCACAGAACAAGAGATCTGTGGACCCAGCAGTATTTGTGCGTCTCGGCTAAAGTCCGCGGCAGAGGGAATTACAGGGAATTTTTTCCTCTTGGAAACAATGAAACAGTTAATCCAAAGCTTTCCCGATACTTCTGTTTCCTTCTGAAGTCGGCCGTTCCTTGGCAGGCTCAAAAACGACGCCTCGTGGCTTTTCAGCTTGTTATTTCAAACTGAACCTGAAAGCAAAGGAAGTCAGCCCAGAGCCGGCTTCACTGGAGGGAAAAGCAAACAAAAACCATGAAAGGTTTCGTTTGAGGCCAAAGAAACTCTTGGTTCATGGGTTTGATCCTCTGGTACGGGTGGGAGCACCCACTCTGGTGTGAGATGGAGCAGAGTTTCCCTCCCTCCGCCTCTGAAATCCCGGCGGGGGAGCGCGGGGACACCCGCAGGAGCGCCGGGGACATTTCCTCGGGGACATTTCCTCGTTCCAGAGCTCTGCTTTTGCTTTCACCCGGCGCAAAGGGGCACAGAGCAGCGATAAGCACCTGCCCCCTCCAGGTTTTCCACCCTCCTGCAATCCAGGACCCCTCAGGCTGCACTCCTGGAGAACCTGCCCCAAGATTGGGTGACTTGGGGCAGCATTTTCCCAGTGTTTTTGGCAGCTGGGGCACTGGGGAGGGGGGGTTCATGCATGGCTGAGGACACAGGGAAATCTCAAGGCTTTCACAGCCAAACTGGTGTGGCCAGTCCCTGAATGCAGCCAGACTGGCCCGGCCTTAAGACCTTTCTTCTCACTGATGGCCCTCACTCGGGAATTTTCTTCCACCTCCAAACCATTCCCTGCTTTTCTCAGCACAAGGCAACCCAAAGCTGTGGCTGCTGCACTGGGAATTCTGCTCCATCCCACAGCTAAAGGGTTAAGTGGGCTCCGGGGCTGAACTGAGCTGAACTCAGCGCTTCGTGTTCAGAAATGCTGAGTCCTGCTCCTCTTGCATTGTTTTCAGCCAGAGCTGGAGGAAACGAGCGCTCGTGGAAAAGTGGAAAACTGGAAAAGTGGAAAAGTGGAAAAGTGGAAAACTGGAAAACTGGAAAACTGGAAAACCGGCTCTGTGTGTGTTGGATGGATCCGTGTGGGTCCGGAGGCTGGGAGCAGCCTTTGCCACACCAGGAGCGGTGGTTTGAGGTCTCCTCCCCGGCACCGGGGTGTGAATCCCGGGAATCCTCCCTGCTCCTGCCTGTGAGCACCGCCCCAGAGGCAGCAGCTCGGTGTCACCACCCAGGGGAGCTGTGCAGGGTGGGGAGCTGCACTGGATGATCCTATGGGTCCTTCCAGCTCGGAATATTCCCTGATCCATGTATTTCGGGGTGTGAGGGGCATTCACGCTGCCCCAGGCAGAGCTGCTGGCGCCACAAGCCTCATCCCCAAGGAGCTTGTCCTAAATTTTGCGATAGGAATGTCTGTCCCTGCCCTTCCCCCTGTGCCCAGTGTCACCTCAGGGACATCGTGGCGTGTTTGGGGCTCCGTGTGGCCTCCTGCAGCCCTCGGGAGAGCTCCTGGCCTCAGCACCCAGCAGCGCTCAGGCTCTCCCTGCTGGATATTAATGGTCAGAGCCATTAGATGGCAGCAGGAACCGCTGCACAGCATCCCAGCGTTGGAAAAACGGGATTGCAGCCCCGCTGTCCCCAGCCCTGCTGCCCCCAGCAGCTCCACAGGCTGCCAAAAAAACCCCAAGCCCTGTGGAGCTGCAGAATTGAAATCGCAAGGAAAAACAAGGGAAGGATAGGAAATAGGGGAGCAGCATCCTGAGCAGCAACAGGGACACAAGAGCCGGGTCTGGAGGGCATCTCCAGAGAAAATAACCCTCTGGAGCCCTTCTCCAAGGGATTTTTGGGAGCTCACAGCTGGGTGTGACTGAGCAGTGAGCGGTCAGCGAGGCCACACTCAATTCCAGCGGGGATTTTATCGTTCCTGAGTTATAGACACCCCAGATCTGGCAAATCCCTCTGGGAATGTCCAGCCAAGGTTCATCCAGGTGCTGCCGTGGATGGAGCTGACCGAAAATCAGCAGGAAAAGCTGCTCCAAACATCAGCGTTGTTCTCCTCGGAGAGGTTTCCAAAGGAAATGGGTTTCACTTGGAAATGCCTCTAGAAAATGAGACTTTCACAATATTTCATGTTCATGTTCAGTTTCCCTTCCAGTCTCTCGTTTTCTTTATTATCCTCTGCTTTTACCCTGCTCCTATTTTGCCACCAGAACAGAAATAAACAGGACAGGGAGAAGGAAAGATGACAAAGTGAATTTATGTGAACCATCCCATCTAATTCCCACAGCTCAAGCTCCAGCTGAACCATCCAGTGAGGGGGATCAGATTTAAAGAAATCTTTGGATAAAACGGAAAAAATCAATATTTTTAGACTTCCCTCTGGAAGAAAAAGAGAAAATCTAATTAAGAAATTAATTGCTTATGCTGATCTAGGGGGTTTTTTTGAAGTGCTTAATGATCCAAGCTTCTTGTAAAGGTGTTGGTCTCGATGCCATTTCCTTTTAGAAAGCAACAAAGCAGCTCAGCAAGGCTCAGCATCTTGTTTTGATATTTCCAGGGTGGAACATTTTGATTTTTCATCTTCCAAAGCTTTGCTGCTTTAATTTTTTGTCCATGAAGCCGAGGCTGAAATCAGAATGAAAGCTTTCAGTTTAAGCTAATTAATCCAAACACTTTGAATCAAAGCCTGGGATGTTTGCACAGTGGTGTTCTCTGGGAATTTATTTCCAGGGTCTGCATTCCATTTTTAGTCTGAGGAAGGAAAAAAAATGTGAGATTTCCTAGAAAAGAGATAACCTGCTGCTTACCTGGGGCGAGCCATTCTGCAGCTTAGAAGTGGAAAAAGAAATTATCTCTCCTTAATTACAGCATTTGGCCTCCTCCTGAGGATCTGGAGACCTGGCCAGAGCTCCAGTCCCTGGAGGTGCCCTAAATTCTGCCAGGATCACCCTGATTCCCAGTTTTCCCGTGGAATAATATGAGGAAGAAAAGGAAAAGCGGATTATTGAGGTAATGCCACTGCAGCAGTGAGAAAGCAGCAGCATTTTCCGAGGTGAATCGCTCCTTCTGAGCAGGGGGTGCTCCCTGAGGAGCTCTGGGAAGGCAGGAGGAATTCCAGGCAAATTCCAGGAGTGCAGAGATCCCAGAGCTGGGCTTCCCACAGGTGGCTCCTGCTGGCCAAGGCTGTCCATGGACACCTCGTGATCCCGACCCAGTGGGAGGAATTCCTTCTTCCAGCAGCCCTCGCTGCTCCAGGGCAGCTTCAAAGGGAGAACTGCAAACAACCCCTTCCTGCCCTGCCCTTTGGTGGGGTGCACCCGGCTGGCAGTGGGACAGCAGGGCAGGAACCTCGGGCTGCAGCTGGAACCGAGCTCCCTGTGCCAGGCAGGAGCTGCCAGCTGGGCTCAGCGGGGTGGCTGTCCCCAGAAAGGGTCACAGGCAGGGTGTGACACAGACATGAAGCAGCCCTGAGCTCAGGCGTTAAGCCCTGCCAGAGCCTGGGAGCCCCAGCCCTGCTGTGGGACACTCCTCGACTTTTCCAGAGGGCTGCGGGGTGAAAGATTTGCAGATTTTAGGAAAAAACACTGGATTTCAATGCCCTAAAACCTCTGCCATCACTCCTCCATTAGTCCAGGCACCTCTCTTCTCCCGGTGCCCTGGTCTTTCAGGAGGGAATGTGAACATTCCTGATGTGCAGAGCTTCTGCAGGGCTTGTTTTCACTCACCTGCTGTTGGTTTGGGAATATTTGTTGCATTTGACCCAGAAACTCAGCCTTGGTGAGGATAAGAAGGGAGGAGGATGCAGGAGGATGGAGCCAGAGGATGGAGCCAGAGGATGGAGCCAAAGGATGGAGCCATCCCTTCATGGCTTTGCAGGATGGCTCCAGGTACAGATGGGCTGTGGTGCATCAGCTTTGCCTGGAGCACATCCAGATCCCACCCATTCCCCGCTGCCTGGGTGCTTTTTTCACTGCCTCTCTTTGCACAGCGCTAAAATTAATGCCTGGAAATGAGAGTTTGCTTGAAAATAATCTATCATTTGATTATCGCTTTAATGCAGGCAGCCCGGGGAACAGCTGCCTCTGCCAGGCTGTGTCTCCTCCTGCTGATGTGGGGAATCGCTGGGAAGGGCTGCTGGGGAAACTGGAAGAAAGCCAAACCACTGGCAAATGCCTTGGTGGTGGCTGTGAGGAGGAGGAGGAGGATGAGGAGGAGAGGGGACCTTTGCTGGACCAAGCACCAGGGCCCCTCTTAGAACACCCATGCCCAGTCACTGCCTCTGGTCCCAGTTGTGATCCAGGGAGTCACAAATTAAAATATTCATCTCCATCACGTGGAAATTAATTCTGCCCTCACCAGGAGTGTCTGGCTTTGCACTGGGGCAGTGGGCAGCGGCATCTGACCGCTCCTGACCTTCCCTCCGCCAGATCCCACCTCCCAGGGGAACCAGGGACAAGAGAAAAATGGATGGGAACTGCCCAGCGAGGCAGAATTTCCTCCATCCCATGACACAGCCCATGTGCCGTGGTAGAACGGGGTCTCCAGCCCCCTTAGGCTCCTCTGCTGCCTTTTGGGAACATCACAGCCCCGGACTCAGAGGCTTTTTTTGGAAAATGTCACCAGCTTGTGATGAGTCAGTCGAGGCTCTCTGCAGCCTGCCCACTGCTTCGTGCGAGGCGTGGGGCTGTCCCCACGGGCATCTCCCTGCTGCTCTTTGCATCACATCTCCCTGCTGAGAAAGGAGAGGCTTCTGCTGGCAGCACCCGGGCGGGAGCTGAGCCGGGGGCTGGGGCTGCCAGGGCTGGGTTTGGCCAGCTGGAGCAGCAGGGACAGACAGACAGACAGACAGACACGTCCGTGCTGCAGCACCCGGGGCGAGGGCTGCAGCTGGCATCTGTAGCCGAGGCATTTCCACTCCTCCGGGGATCCTCGGAGCCCGGCAGGCAAAGGCTGTGCACCCGAATGACTCCCAGTGGAAGGGGAAGGGAAGTGAAGTGGGTGGAAAACCACAGGGAGAGCTCTGGGAGCTGGTGCTGCACACACAGGAGTGTGTCTGGTGCCCAGGTGTGCTGGGAGGGGTGCTCTGGCTCCAAATAAACCAGAAGTGCCAGAGCTGAGGCTGCTGATGGACCATCCCCCCCCGCCCCGTGCCTCGAGGATAAGGGTGTTTATGTGATGTTTTAACTCTCTGACCTCTCCTAACTCCGTCTCTCCCAGCTCTGGGACCTGCTATCCGATATTTCCCTTGCAGCCTCATCATTCCTCATCTGTCCCCACGGGACTGAGGAGGGATCCCCTTCCGTGGGGGCTGTGGGAGCAGGATGGGGGCTGCCCCTCCAGCCCTGGGGAACAAAATCCCTTCCCAGGGCCGGCAGCTGAGCACAGCCTCACACAGAAACACACGGCAGGGACACATGGAGAGGCACTGAGCCTGATTTCTTGGAATTCCTGGTGCAGGTGTGGCATGAGATGTGTTTGAGCCCAGCTCCCGGCGATTCCACGTGCAACCAGCAACTTCCAGCTCTCCAGCTGGTGTCAGGCATCAGGGAAAGAAGGAACACCGTGACTGACCGGGTGGGGGAAGTTTGGTTCAGGTGACTCTCAGCATCTCACAAGGGCATGGAGGAGGGAGAAAAACCCAGTGTCCAGAGGAGGAAAATTAAATGAAATTAGCACCTTTTTCTCCTCTGCCCTCTTATCTCCATCACTCCTGTGTCCCTTCTAACTGAAGGATGCAGGGTTCCCCTTCCTGAGCTCCGTGGGACCTGCAGGTGCTGAACGGAGCCGGAGCCTTGTGGGAAAAACACATCTGATAATTGCTGTGAAAATTCGTGTTGCAGTGCACAGACACAAAGGGATGAAAGGAGGCTGCCTCAACATCCTGACATTTCCTCCTTTCTGACTTCTCATCTCAGGCATCCCGAACATCCTTTTATGGCAGCTTTTGCAGGCAGTTCCCTCAGACAAAGGAAAGGAAATGGGATTTCCAAAACGCCCTGGGCCGGCACTGATGGTGAGGGGCTCTGAGCAGCGCCCAGGAGCTGCTGGCTGAGCTGGGGAGGTGACGAGGGCTCCTCGCTGCCACCTCCCCAGCACCAAAACTCTCCGATCCCACTGCAGGGAGCACCTGGCACCCCACCCACCTGGCAGTGCCCACTGCCCTGCCCCACAGAGCAGCTCTGGGACTGCCCAGCTGGGGAGGGGATGGAAGGGAAGAGGTTCTGAGCACCCCGTGCTCCTGTGCAGCCCTCTGCAAGCCCAGCCTGTCTGTGCTGGAAATTTCAAGTTGTTCTAAAGGCAGCAAGTTAACAAGATTTGGAAACCAGGTCAGCGGAAGGAGCTCAATTAGCTGCTGAACCGTGGGGACCAGCTCACGTCGTGGCTGCTGATTGACTCCTCAGATGGGTGTTATTGACACCACACACGTCAGGCTGGCTCAGATCGGGGCCTTCCCTGAGGAGGGGACACCTGGACCTTGTCAGGCACAGGAAACTTTACAAAAGGCCAAATCGGAGCCATGGGACAGCCCGAGCCATCCCACCGTGCTGATCACGGAATCACCACAGAATTATGGAATGGCTGGAGTTGGAAGGGATCTCAAAAATCACCCAGTTCCAACCCCATGGGCAGAGACACCTTCCACTGTCCCAGGTGGCTCCAAGCCACGTCCAGCCTGGTCTTGGACACTTCCAGGGGTCCAGGGGCAGCCACAGCTTCTCTGGGCACCCTGTGCCAGGGCCTCCCCACCCTCACAGGGAGGAATTTCTTCCCAATATCTAATCTAACCCTCCTCTAAAGCCCCGCCCTCCTGTCCTGTCACTACACGCTCTTGTAAACAGCGTCTCTCAATCTTCCGTGTATCAGCAGCTCTGTTCCCCCCAGCCCTGCAGGAACCTCCAGGCTCCCACTCCCATCGCTCGTCCTGCTCTTCCCTGACACCTCAGGGGAGGGGACAGCCCAAGGGGACAGGCAGCAGGGCTCGCAGGGAGCTGGCAGCACCGGCACGGCTCACGCGACCTGCTACCTGTCTTGTCACGTCACCGCGAACATCTGCTGCAGATAAAACAGCGAGAGAAAGGCAAAGCCAAAGGGCCTCTGCGAGCAGCTCTCCAGCCCCGGCAGCGGGAGGGATGCGGCGCCTGTCACGCTGCATGAAAAACCTCTTTCATTAGTGGCAGGGCTGGAGCTCAGATCCCGGAATCACAGCGACAATCACAGCTTGGAATCCCAGCGCAGCTTCCTGGGGGCTCCGCAGGCGGGCGGGCACAGCCCCGGCTCTGAGGGCACCTGGGGAGCAGCCTGGGCATGGCTTTGTTCTGGCAGGGAGCGTTTCACCCACAGAACAAGGAGCTCAGGGCTTTGAAGCTCTTCCAGGAATCCTGAGGTGCTGCCAGCAGGGACGGCTGCTCGCTGATCCCGAGGGAAGAGCCCCTCTCCATCCTATGCAGACATCCACATCTCCCTTCCCGATCCTGGCGTGGGACAGACGCCCAGGCTGCCAGGAGAGCCGGGGGTGCCAGCCTGGACAGCTGCAGGAGGGAATCTTGGCACTGGAGGAAATCCAGCTTGCTGCATAAACTGCATCCCTCTGTCCTGGGACAGCATTTCTGGGATGCTCAGCCACGGCGGGGCCAAGCTGGAGAGCAAACAGGGCAGGGCTGGCACCCGGGGCTGGGCGGGAGCCCCGTGGCAAGGAGGGACCAGCCAGGGGGCTCGGGGGCTGCAGGAGGGGCTGAGGGCAGGGCAGGGAGCGGGGCAGCAAGCAGGGCAGGGGCTGAAAACGGGGCACCTGGAAGGGCAGGGCAGCGGGCAGGGCTGGACTGTGGGCAGGACTGAAGGCAGGGCTGGGCAGGGCAGCGGGCAGGGCTGGGCTGTGGGCAGGACTGAAGGCAGGGCTGGGCAGGGCAGGGCAGGGCAGCGGGCAGGGCTGGACTGTGGGCAGGACTGCAGCCAGGGTAGGGCAGGGCACTGTGGGCAGGANGGGGGCAGGAGGGGGTGGGGGGAAGGCGGGGGGCGGGGGAGGAAGCGGGGCAGGGGCTGAGAACGGGGCAGCGGGAAGGGCAGGGCAGTGGGCAGAAGGGGGCAGAGGGCAGGACTGAAGGCAGGACAGGGCAGTGGGCACAAGGGGGCAGCGGGCAGA
>VZTH01002462.1:266449-294970 GCA_013397815.1 Aleadryas rufinucha | reverse complement strand
TAATTTACCAGTCACTGAAGTGAATGTGACAGGCCTGAAGTTTCCTGGGTCATCCTTCTTGCCCTGCTTGAAAAATGGGACAATGTTTGTCAGCTTCCAGTTAGCTGTGACCTCTCCAGATTCTCACGGAGACAGGCCTCACAATGACATCAGGCAGTTCTTTTAGTATTCTAAGATTAATCCCATCAGGCCCTGTAGACTCATGGGGGTCCAGCTGGAGCACTGGAATGGCTCTCAGGGCTCCGTTCAGGGCACTGGGACCCCCTACCCCATCGTTGGTGTTGAAGACAGAGACAAAGAAAGCATTAAACATCTTTGCTTTATGGCCCTGTTTGTGAGGTGACCATCCTCATCCTGTAACAGGCTGATGCTATCGCTGCACTGACTTTTGCTATTAATGTATTTTAAAAACACCTTGTTTTTATGGTCATCCACAGCTCTGGCATCTTTAGCTCCAATTGAGCTTTGGCCACATGAATTTTCTCCCTACAGTGGTGAACAGCTTCTCTGTATTCCTCCTATGCCACCTGACCTTGCTTCCACTGGGCATACACCTTTCTTTTTTGCCATAGTTCCAGAAGATCCCTGCTCAGCCAAGCCAGCTTGTTATCTTGTCTGCTTGACTTCTGACATTTGGGAATTGCCCTTAGGAGGTGTTGCTTAAAAAGTGACCAGCACTTATGGACACCAGCACCTGCAAAAACGTTTTCCCAGGGGACCTTACCATCTACTTCCCTGAGCAGCCTGAAGTCACGTCCAGGCTTGAAGTTTTGCTGGCACTTTTCCTCACTGCCAACAGAGGTTTTTAAACTCGATGGTTTTGTGATCACTGCGGCCAAGACAGCCACCAATGACCCCTTCACTCGTGAGACCCTCTCTGTGAACAAGCAACAAATCAAGGAGGGCATCTTTCCTAGCTGGATCTCTTAGTACCTGTGCCATGAAATCATCATCCGGGTGTTTTAGGAATCTTCTGAACCTGTTTGTGGCAGGTGTGTGGTGTTCCCAGCTAACATCTGGCAAGTTCAAGTCCCCCATAAGGACAAAGACTCCATACCTGGAGAGATTTAAGTCACGTAGACATGGTGCTCAGGGGCATGGTTTAGTGGGGGGCCTGGCAGCCTTGGGTTGATGGGACTCCACATTCTCAGAATGCTTTTCCCAGATTCTCTGTTTCTATGGTAAGTGGGAAAGGGGTTTTGCAGGTCTATCCACACCTGGACAGCAGGAAGGGTTTTGGGGTCACTTTGAACATGTATAGTTATGGACAGATGGCTGTGGGAGGAAGAAGTTTGTCCTGCTGCAAGAATCACAGGCTCTCCCTGGCCTTTTGGTCATTGGGACTCCACTGGGGTGGCCGGAGAAGCTTAAAAACTGGGAGCTGGGATGCAGTTTCTTGTTCCAATACTGCTGAAAACCCAGGAAATCGGGACAGTCTGATTCCCTGCTTGATTTGACCCCCAAAAAATCCATGGGGTTGTTTGTCCCTGAACATCCATCATCCTGTCAGGCTGCAATGAGCTGGAAGGAAAAAAAAGGATTTTTTATTTTATTTTGCTATATGATGACTGACATTTTAAAAGCAATATTGTCAAAGCTACATGTCAAACAGCCTAATTGCCTAATCTGCGTGGCTCCTAATGACAAGTTAGACTATTACAGCTGAAAGAATTTTAAGCATCTAATTATTTATACATCATCACCTGGGCTATTTTCTTTCCACACTTCAGTAAGTGTAGATGAGGAGAGGAGCTGCTTGTGTTTCAAGGCAATTTCACCTGTTTCACTCAGTCCTGTCTCAGGATGGTGCAGCCCTGGGGGAATCAGCCTTCAGCAGAAGCTGGTTAAAAGGTTGTGATGAAAACACTCAATTTTACATTAGGAATTTTTTTTCCCCTCCAGTAATTGAATATTTTTTTTCTTTTATGAGACAGCAAGCAACTCAGGCTCTGCTTCTGTGTCACATTGGGGTATCAGCATCACTTTAACTCCAGGTTATAACATTATGTGTTATAAATGGAGAAATGCCTTCTCACCCAAACACCCAGCACAGAAACAATACTTAGGCAGCAAACTGAGAGGGCAAGTCTGTCCCTAACAAGCTATAGCTGGCTGCATTTCATTGATTAGCTAATTGCTATTAGCTAATTGCTGTCAGTGGTGAAGCAGGGCCCTATATGAGTGAGTGGGCTGCTAGAGCAGCCCCTTTGCTGTAGGGATGTGTTTTGAAGAGGGTTGGGGAAAGGTGGTGATCCCACATTTGCTCTGCCTGGGGGATTATTCTGGGGAGAGAGAGAGAGGTTTTTTTGTTCTTTTTCTTTTTTTTTTTGGTCTCATTTTAATGTTGTGCCTCTGGTAAACCTCTGCCATGAAGCCTTTGCCCTCCCCATTTTTTCTGGCCCTGCTCCTGTTGCCTTGGGGGCTGGGGCCAGCTCCTGCAGGGCAGGGTCCTGGGATGATACCAAGGTCCTGCTGTGATGCTGCTGGTGCTGCTCCCGGGGTGAGTGATGGGAAATGGGGACTCGGTTCCCTGTAGGAAAGTCTCTTCTTGGGTGCAGTGTCCTGCCTGCTTACAAATCCTTCTCTCTTCTGCGTGGCCCCTAGGGATTAAAGCCCAGCTGGGCTTTACTTGCTGTGTTTTGGGGGTGTTTTTGTACTGGTTGTGGTCCAACAGCATAAATCAGGCAATGCTTCTGGATGTAGGGAGGGGAGATTTATAATTGCCTGGAATAAATGATGTGACCTTGGGGCTTGGTCCAGGTGCAGGCAGAACCCCAATCCACCAGGCTGGATTTGGTGCTCCCTTCCCGCTGGGCTGGTGTTGGCATTTCTCTGAGCAGTGTTACAAGCATTGGGAATCAGTATTTGGGCCTGCAATTGGACTCTTTTTTTTTTGTAGGCAAGGGGATCCTCTCAGGAGTATTGGAAGGTTAAACCAGGTAAGAGTCAGTTTGAGATCAGCCTCCTTTTTTTTTTTTTTTTGCTGTCCCAGAATTTGTTGGGCACTTCAAGCCACCAATAAGTGGTGTGGAAAATCAGGAGCAACAGCCTGGCCCTGGGGTGGTGTGGAAAGGGGAATGGGATGTGGTTGATCAGGACTGAGTGCTGGGGTAGGGAAAAATCAGTGCTGGTGTGGGAGATAACTGTGTGCCACTGTCCTGTGGTGGCCAAATCCCTGCCACAGAGCAGGTCCTGCAGGCAGGGGCAAAGCACTGCAGCAATTAAAACAAGTGGCAAAAGTTCAACCCAACCTTTAATTGTGCTCCTGTGGGGTAAACCTATCATGGACTTGCCACTCTTCTAGCTTTGAGAAAGTGGTTTTGGAGAACACTGCTTTTCCCTGCTTAAGGGAAGCTGCTTCCCACTTTGAGGGCTATGGGGAGATACTAATGTTGGGGCTCTAATAGCTTCTGGCTTGGCTGAGCCCTTTAAACCAAAGAGATTGAAAATGCCTTCAGGAGAGCTTTGTCTCCCAGCTCTGCAGGTGTATAAACAACAAACATCGCCCACAGGTCAAAACTAAATGTAGCAGTGCACTCTTGGCTTTTGTAACTCGCCCAGGTGTGACAATTCCCTGAGCCTTTAGCCTTGATTGCTAAATAGCCTGATCCTGCGGAGGAGGAACTGCCTCCGTGGGACAAGTGGCACCCACTGTGTGGCCATCCTGGGACCTCTGTTCTCCTCCATGGCCGTGAGGGGGCTTCAAGCATGAGTGTGCCCTGCTCTGGGGCTGTAGCAGTGAGGGCACAGCCTGGCTCTCCGTGGAGCAGGCAGTGGTGGTGGCCAAGGCTTCTCCAGCTTTCCCAGGGGTTCCTCACATGTTCTCCCACTGATGGGTTTCCATGCTGGTTGGCAAATGGGAGCAGGGGGTGCCAAAATGGGGAGAAGAGGGACCTTGAAAATAATTTCTGGAAATAAAGACGGTAACTATTTCTTTGGAAGTGGAAATGGGGGAAAACTTGGTTGTTGCTTCTTGTCTTCCAGAGCTGGAGTCTTCTTGGATATCGGCCTATGTGCCTATAAGAAGTTGCCACAGAGTGCTGAAGGACAAATATGGGGAGTTTTCTCCTCCAGCACTCTATGCTGATTTCCCTGTAACCTTTTGGTGCAACTGGACAATCTGGGCAGGCTCCAGGAAGCACATCATAATTTACATCAGGGGATTTATCGCTAAGGAGGCTTGCAACAAAAATGAGGACAAAATTCTGTTTGAAGGGGTCTCCTCCCTGGTGGAAAATAGTGTTGTTTATGCCTGCTGGAAAAAGGAGATGCACATTTTTGCCACCTTTGCTCAGGCTGTCCATGTTGTGCTGCTGAAGAGGTACTTGCCAAACCAGAGAGATGCACGATTTAAAGGGAAGTACTACATCTTCCAGGACCAGGAAGGGGAACCTTCCTCCAAAGATGATGTGATTTCTGGAACTCCTGCTTCAGAACTGCCAAAGCAAGGTAGTATTTTTCAGTCTGACTGGGTTGAAAACCTTAGAGATATGCTGGGCTTTGCAACCACACGTAGCACCACGAGTCTTGGCGGCACCACAGTGCTAAGCAGTGAGCTGATGCAGGGAAGAGGGATCACTCTGGATACCATGGCTGTGGGAAGTCCTACAGAGCTTATCCCATGTGAACGTGCAAGAACACAGGTTCTGGAAACAAAAGCTCCTTGTGGGCTGAGGTCTGAGCTGGCGGGGGCTCAGGAAGCTCAAGGCACAGGAACAGCTGAAGGAATAATCCCCACTGCAGCACAGGACACCTGGGAGCAGAATCCCTCCGCGAGTGAGGATGGTGTTGCGAGTTTTGGTCCTATGCGCAGTGTACTTCTGGAAACTCCTTTGCTTGGTGCCTTCCAGGGAGCAGAACCTTTTTGGCAGCCAGCAGGTGTGAGTCTGGAGAGCAGCCAGCCTGTCCTGAACCCCACTCTGAGGCCAAAAGGTCTGGGCCACCTGCAGTTTACCATTAAACCAACAGGCACGGGTCACCTGGACTTGGCTGCACACTCTGAGCCTCTGTCCCCTGGCACAGGACAAAGCCAGGAGGGCACAGGTGCCACCACGCCCAGCCAGCTCAGCACAGCCAGCCTGGAGAAGGATGGAAGCTGTGCCCAGCTGAGTGTCCCAGCTGCTGGCCTCGCCCAGGGCTTGATGCCCAGCCTGAGGGGCCCCTATGACATGGGCACCAGGGACCACTTGCAATTGCTACCTGAGAGAAGCCAAAGCAGTTTGGGGCATTTGTCCATGCCTAAACCTGAGCTACGCACAACTGGCCTCCAACATATGAAGCTCATGGATATTTTCCCACTGGGAAGTTTTAGGGGAGCTGTCAGTAGGGGAACAGTGCTGCATCCCACAGCACCAGGGCTGGCTGTACATGCTTTGCCAACAGGGCTGGAGCATCCTCTCACACCTGTGCCTGTCCTAGGGACAGAAACCATCCCTGTGCTGGTGACCTCCTCCACAGCACCTGTCCCTGCAGACTCTGACTCTCTGGATTTAATCCCTGAAGCACCTCTTCCTCCAAAAGTGGAGTCTGTGTCTGTGGTGGCCTCTCTACCAACTGCTTGGGATCGGGACCCTGTCAGTCTCAGGCAAAGGGACATCTCCCCAGCTAGCCCAGGAGCAGAGGAGATGGTCTCTCCTTCACCACCTTGCCACCCATCAGTAGCCTCTGAACTGGGCACAGATGGGTCCTCTAGGTGCCTTGGTCCTGGGATGCAAAAGTTGGTGCTAGGGGAGGCAGGTGACCAGGGAGGAGAAACCACAGCCTCTGTGGGCTTGATGGCCAGAAGTCCCTGCCCAGTCTTTGTCACTGTCCCAGGGCCTGGTGTGGGCCTTACTCAGCCTGAGGGCAGAGTCAGCAGTGGCTCTGGGATGACACCAGCTTCCCTGTCTGATATCAGAGAAGAGCATGTGGTGCCTGTGCAGCATCAGTACAGTGCTGCTACTGACAAACTGGCTTCTATCTCCAGCTTTGGAGGATTTAAAATGCAGACAGCCACAGGAGATCTGCAGGTGGGTGCAGGACAGAGGACAACTGCCTCCTTCAGCACCTCTCCTGCACACCCTGATCTGCCAGCAGATCCGTGGGGAGAAACACTGCCAAGAGACCAAAAGCCTTGGGAGCCCTCTGATATACCCAGGAACACCCAGATGCCAGAAGGACAGCAAGGGGAGCATGCTGGTAGGTGTCCCAGCACTTTGTGTCTCAGCTTAGGTCATCCTTAGAAGTCAAAAGTACTTGATGGGGGCAAGGACAAGGCTGTGCCTTTCACCTGCAGCCCCACCTGGCGATCACAACCTGTTTTGTGGGGAGAACTGTGGTGGGACCTGGCTGGACACCAGGGGCCCTCCAAAGCTGCTCTCAGTCCCCTGCTGAGCAGGACAGGGAGAGAAAATGTGATTAAAGGCTTGTGAGGTGAGATAAGGACAGGGAGAGATCACTGACTGCCTACCATCATGGGCAAAACAGACTTGACTTGGGGAAATCAGTTTAATTTGTTACCAATCAAATCAGGGCAGGATAATGAGAAATCAACCCAAATCTTAAAAAGAGCTTCCCCATTCCCCTCCCTTCTTCCCAGGCTCAACTTCACTCCTGGTTTCTCTGCCTCCTGCCCTGCCTCTGGAGGTGCAGGGGGATGGGGAATGGGGCCTGCAGTCAGTGCATCACAGCTTGTCTCTGCCAATCCTTCGTTCTCAGGGGAGGACTCCTCACTGGCCTGGCCATCTTGGGTCCCCACTGCTGGACCCCACTGCTGGACCCCACTGCTGGGTCCATCTTGGAGCTGCCTTGCATTGGCTCTGCTTCATGCAGCCTCTCACAGAGGCTCAGCTCCAGCTGTAGTGTGGATATGTGGCTTCAGGGGCTGGAACTACAGAAATCTTGTAGCAGGAGAGGGTCGGGAATGCAACCTCTCCTGTGGCAATTTGCAGGGCTCTTAGAAGTCTGATGTATAATATAACATAAAATGTAATATATGATATAATGTGTATATAATAACCTTTGATTACATGTTTCTTTTCTATGTTCCTGATGCGTCAGAGCTGGGCCCTCTCTGGGTAACTGAGTACTTTCCCATCAGGAGCTGCCACCTCATCTTCCGGGATGGGTCTGGCATGTTTTACCTCCCACTGCACACTGACAGGAAACCCAACATCTGGTGCAACTGGACCATCTGGGCAGGCCCCCAGAAGCACATTGTTATCTATGTCCAAGGGTTCCAGGGGAGCGATGGCTGTGGCAACAACCAGGATAAGATCATCTTCCAGGGGGTCTCGTCAAGCGTGGAAACCAAAGTGGAGTTTGCCTGCCACAACAGAGGCACTCTGATCTTTGCTGCACAAGCTACTGAGGTCCAGGTGTTGTTTCTGTCAGGGAGTGGTTCCAGAAGCCATGAATACAGACATTTTAAAGGACGGTATTATGTATTCAGGGACTCTGAAACTGTGGGCTCTTCGAGTGATATCACAGCAGCTCCCCAGGAACCTGTCCAGGAGACCTCTAAAAAAGAGAGCTGGAGGACAGTGGTGACCAAAGGTTTATTGTCCATGCTGACAGCTCCTCCAGGCCCACCAGGTGCACCTGCTAGTGGCAGGATCCAGCCTGACATTGTGAGCCCAGATGAAGAGGCCCAGCATTCTCATGATCTCATGGAAGATGCTCAGTCTGGTGCTAACCTGAGCAATCTTGACCTAAGTGAGCATGGTCAGGATGAAACCAAGCTGGAAAAGAACCTCGAGGATGCTGGCAGCAAGGGCAGAGAAACTGAAGATGACATGTTAGTGGAGCCAGCTCCAGCTGGGCAAGATACTGGGTGTAAAGCTGAGCCACCTCCTTCGGAGCTGACCAAGGGGGACACAGAGCCAGGGACTGCTCTGGTCACCACAGTCTCATGTCACCCAGCTGGTTCCCCTTGCTCAGAGATGTCCAGCAGCAGTGTAGGTGTTTCTGACACGTCATCTACCCTGGGTCAGGCCAGTGACAGCCCCTCAGAAGTGGCAGCTGCTGCACATCACACACAGACACCAGTGCCAGCAGAGCCACCACTGAACACCAGCACGAAACCACCTCTCTACCCCTCTCCTGGTGTGACTGCTGCTGATGTGGTGTCTCTGGGAGGAAGGACTGAAGACCTCTTTGGTAAGGTGATTTTTTGGTTATTAGTAGCTGAACTGATGCCTAACAATGTGCAATATCCACCTCCAGTGATGCAGCACTCTCTTAAGAGGTTTTGTTTGTAGACATGGCTGTTACCTTCAGTTGGGCATGTGGTACCACTCTTGACTCCTGTATCCAAGGTGGGAGGTACTTGAGAAGACATAGGATTATCTGTTGTAACATGGCCATCTATGGGATTATGCTACTCATAATAGGGACAGGCTGGTTTCTAATCCAAGTGTTTTGAGCTATCCATGGAGGAGCCAACCTCTTGGTTGTGACTTCATCCATCCTCAAAGCAGGCTGAATGCTCATCTTGGTTTTAAACAGCCCTGTCTTGCATTGATTCCTCTGTAGGCTGTCACAGTGCTCCCAGACATGACCACTGAGTTTGAGCTCCAGAAGCTGGAGAAGGGTTAAAAAAGTCCTTTTTTAAGTCCTTAAGAAGGTTTAGGAGTGGATGGTAGACCACTTACACAGCAATATTTAGCTACTGATATGTTTTAATTTCTGCCTGAAAGGAGATGATGTTTTCAATTGGTGTTCCCCTGCCTCCAAACTGTTCTTGCCCCTCCACTGTAGATTTTACTCAGATTTTTTGCATTTGCTGGCATGTAATGCACAAGCTGTTTTGCTCCACTGGGAACCAAGGCAGCTCTATTGGCAGCTCTACCTGGCTTCACAGGGATAACACTTTGTCTGCTTCCAGAAATGGAAATTGGGTTTATTGGGGTGATTTCTTTCTAAAGAACACTTTCCATGGTAGAGGAGAAGAGATTGTATTCAGAGCCTGATATTTAATTTCAGTATGAAGAACAGAGGAAGGACCTGGCACATGGCACTCTTCTTGCAAAGTGACACAGACCTAATGTACTTTTCCTCCCCCATAACTGCTACATCAGTGACAGCAGCTTGATGCTTTCCTTTGCTTTGGCAGATCTAATGTCATCTGTGGAGAATGACACAGGACTGCAATCCCAGCACCATCCTGGAGGTGAGCCATGCAGAGTTAAGCATGTCTTAAAACACTGCCCTAAGCTCAGTGAGCTGCCTGAGGCTGTGCTGGACATCACCTGCTCATTACATTTAGAAAGCAGTCAGAGTTGTTTCTGAGTAGTAACCACTTTGAAGACGTTATTTTTAAAGAAATCACTGAAATCCCACTTGTTGTGCTTTGGCCACTTTGTATCTCCTCTGGAAAAACCTGAGTTCAGGTGCTAACCCTGACATAAATGCTGGCTTGTTCGAGCCCAAGCATTACTTGTTGGCTATTGAAATAAGGTTTATCTAAGATGAATGAGGGTGAATGAACCTCAATTCCTCCAATATAGTCCAATGGATGTCCCGTGACTACCAGGATCAGAAACCTGCTGAAATCCTATTCCTCAGACCAGGGAGAGAAGCAAAACCCTCTTATGTGGGAGCACGAACAACTAAACAATATAAATGCAGGGCTTGCACGACCCAGCAAGCCACAGAAACAGCTTGCAAAAAGGTGTCAATACAGAAGGAGCCTGAGCTCTGAACAGGGGAAATATTGATGAACAAATAGGTTTTAAATAGCAGACTGGCAAATCTGTGCCAGCCTGGATTCCGAGAGAAATGGGCTTTTAGACTCCATCACTGATTATGACAATCCCTTTGGGAAACAGAATAGCTAAAGGCATATAAATGTGATATGTGTTGTTGCTTTGTGTAAGTTTGTCATGGAAAGATCAATTCTAGTATTCATCAACAAGCATTAACTAAGGTTTGTTTTCACCTATTACTCAACAACTTGTCCTACCTGATGCGTAGCCCCTGGAAACACACACGTGGCACTGACCTGCACAAGCATGGTGCTGTTCTAGCGTTGGTGTTTCAGGACTAACTCATTGAAGGAGCCTGTTTGTATTATGTGCATTTGAACATGCCAGGATCTTGTGTCTTCTGGTAGATGTCCTGTTTGAAGTCACTGTTGAAATCAAACCCAAGGACTGGATTCCTCACAGTGGAAGTGAGTTCCAAGAGGGTGTCATTGAATCTCTGAGGAACCATGTAAGTCTGGGCATGGGGAATTGGAGAAAAAAACAGATGGGATGTCCCAAATCTTCACATAGAAGAGACCATGCTGTGCTTTTGTGTTTGGGGGAGCTGACCTGGAGCTAAGCAGATGGGAACAACAAGTATTCTTCTACAGAAAGGGCTCAGAGCAGTGGGCTATGGGACATCCTCTGCATCCCAGGTGGTTTGTGAAGGGGGGAGAGCAAGATGGGTAGAGGTAGAGTGAGAAAAGGTAGGTAGAGCGAGAAAAGAAGCTGTTTGCTGTCATACTCCTGCTTGTCAAACATCCAATCAGTGCTGATCACTCCGTTCCTTTACAGATCCAGAAGAACATGAAACTTTCTGCCAATAGAGTCAGTGAAATAAAATTAAAGGATGTCAAAAGGTAGGGTTAATGCTGTGCTGCTGGCTTGGCAGGTGATGGCTATAACCTGTAATATTTCTTGGATTAGCAGTGTCTTGGCTTCTCATTGTCCTTCCCCAGGGAGAGACATGTGTTTGCTCCTCTTCCTTGACCTGTAACTTGTCCTGAAAGTAGGAAAAAAAAATTGTTTTCTTGCAGAAAGATGGTGAAAATCGATGTTTAGTGTTACCTGGGGCCTATATAGGTCTAAGATGGATTTAAACTTTGGAGGAAAATGAGGATACTCATACTTGCCACAGTGCCTGCTGGAGAAAGCTGGGAGCTGTCAGCAAGGTCCCTGCCACACCTGGCAGAGGCTGATCTGGGACTGCAGATTGTCACTACAATTCACTGTACACAAATATCTGGTCATTTCAGCCTAGCTCCAGATGAGGAGCCATTCCTGGGCTTTCCTTTTTCCCTTGGTCCAAGTGCAAAGCTGCCTCTTGGCACAGATAATCTTTACAAGAGCCTGCAGCACCACTATCCCATGCCAAGGGTAGAAGGTCTAAACGGGCCGTCAGAGCTGGGCCTGCAGTGATGTTTTCCTCCTGCATCACCCTGGGCTCTCCCCTGCCTGCAGGATGAGTGATGCCAACCTGCTGCTCACCTTCTGGCTGCACCTGGAACCGGAGGAGAGGAATGTATCTCTGCTCCTGCGCTCCCAGCTGGAGGAGCTGCTTGGCACCTCGGTGGGCGTGGAGAAGCTGCAGCTTGTTTCACTGTTCGTTGAAGGTGGGTGTTTCACTTTTTTTTCCCTCTGGGATAAACCCTTTCAGGCCAAGCCTGACTTGACTTAGGGCATCTATTTCCCGTTGCAGACGTGAACGAGTGCCAGGCTGGGGTTGGCCTCTGTGGGGAGGAGGCAGAGTGCTTCAATGGCGTGGGCACCTACCTGTGCCGCTGCAAGAAGGACTACGAGGATCATTCTCCCACCAAGTCCGGCACCCTCTGCATCCGCACTCCCCGATCAGGTAGAGGATGGAACTGCAGTTCTGCTCCCTCTCGCAGTCTGGTGTTTTCCTGGTGTGTGTGTGTGTGTGGGCGTGGGCGAGTCATTTGTGCAGCACTTCTGGTGCCAGCGCACCCTGGAGAGAGCACACCAGGCCAAGGGGCTCTCTCCTAGCCTGGGGTGCTGCACAGAGAACATGTGTGATGTTACTGGAGTGGTGGCTTTGTGTCCCTGCCATGTGTGGCAAGGATGTATAATGTCTTTGCAAGGCAGTTCCCCACTGGGAATACCACCTCTCCACGAGTCTTATCCTCTCTTCCCCCAGTCTGCTGCTTTCTCTGCACAGGGTTACAACTTGGCACACATGAGCCATTAAGTTATAAGGAAAGTGTGGTCAAGGGTGATTCATGAGCTACCTCTGCTGTAACTGATGTGATCAGCAAACCTGGTGGGTCCTGGGAGTGCCCTGTGTTCTCCTGTCACTCTGTGTAGATCTTGGTGAGAAGGTCATTAATGTTCCTGGTGTTTACCCCAGAGCTCCCCTGGTGTATTTGACACACGGCTGAGCAGATGGCATGTGGGGCTTGACTATAATCAGAGGTGGCTAATCCAATCTTGCAGAGTAATGAGGCCTCACAGCCTGGAAAACAGCAATATTTTGCAATATGTGCTCCAAACTCTGCTGCCGCTTTGCCAAAACCACTTCAACGTCCTGCAGTGGCTTAAACCTTAATGTGAGCTCATAGGTAAATATAATTTCTCACCCATCCTACCAACTCCAAGTTAATCGATTAGCCACTTGTGCAGTCTAAGCCTATACAGATCAGCTGGTTGTTGTTATATTCTAATATAGACAATTTTATAAATCCATCTTTATCCGTTGGGCCATGGAGAGGGTCCCTCCAGGCCTGGATGGGAACAGCAGCAGATCTTTTAGTCTCTGTGTAGCTGCATGTGGGTTTGGCAATGGCTTTGCTTTGCCAGGGTTCTTCTGGGGTATCACCATCCCTGTGCTGCTCCTGCGGGCTGGCTCTTGGTCTAAGTATTTCTCTGGGATGGAGGCTTGGGAGAGATGCTCTAGCCTGGAGACAGGCGTGTGGGTTTCTGGAGGGTGCCGGGGGCGATGCTGAACTTCCTGGAGGAAAACCCCAGGAGCACCTGGAGGAGATGTGGGGCACTTTGTGAGCACAGTGGGGGTCCCTGGGGCAGTGGCCAGTGGGATGAGGCCGTGGCCTTTCTCTTGCAGGGATCAGCACCTTCCTCCGCCACGCTGACATGCTGGTGGGGGCAGCCCTCGTGGCCGGCCTGGTTATGCTGGTGGCCTTTGGTGCCCTCTGTGTCATGGCCGTGTGGGGAAGGCCCCCCAGGAGGAGCCCCAGGCCTGAGGAGCCGCCGGTGAGGGCCGCGGAGGAGCCAGCCATGGAGCTGCACGACCTGGGGGAGTGCCTGCGCCTCGACCCCTTCCAGCTGAAGCTGCGGGCCAGGCCCCCCGAGTGGCTCTGGAGTGTCCGTGCCCACCCTGGCCAGGCAGGACAGGCCTTCCCAGAGCAGCGTCCCTCGCTCTGAGGGGGTCCCGGGCCTCCCCCATGCTGTGTGGCCTCAGTGACCTGCGCACTCACTCCCGCATTTCCCAGGGTTTCTGACACAACTGCTGGCTGTGCCAACCTTTCTACTGTGTTTTATGGACCATGAATATCCCACAACAGTGTTCCTCATTTTGTAATTTAATTTTTTAAATGCTTGCTCAGCTTGGGGAACAAAATGTTTGCTCCACACCACTGTACATCTGATGATTTACCCTGCTTGAGATCTGCACAGGAAAATTAAACACTTGGGATTTTTTTTTAAGAAAAAAGGAAATAAGATGTTTTGGTGCTTAATACGAAATTAAAAATTATTCTGCATCCTGCTCAGTGCTTCCTGCTTTCTCCTGCCCCTAAGGCAGAGCTCTGTGGGAAGCCCTGGCATGACCTGAGGATCTGTGGGATGTTTCTACCAGCCTGGCTGAGAAACATCTCCAGAACTTGACTTAAAATTTTGGTGAGAAACCTGGTCAGGTTATGGCAGGTGGGCCCCCACTCACTGGACGATGGGGACAGCATTTTTGGTGCTTGCATGGATGCTGGCTGCAAAAAGCACCAGCACCACCCCATCTTTCTGGCTGGATGTAAAGCACAGCTGCCTTCCCAGCCTGTACTACAGCTGGAGCCTGGTAACTTCTCCATTTGTCTTTTTGAGGGGGGTTTCAATCGGAATTCCTCCTTTCCTCGGGAAGAAGTGTGAATGGTGTGGTGGCAGATGCCCCACTGGAGGGAGCTGTCTGCCACCAAAAGCGCTGGAAGGGCGCTGGCTGCAGCTGCCTGGGAGATGCTCCCGGAGGTGGGGCACGGCCGGGACTGGGGGTCCCTGGGTAAAACAGGACCAGCCAGGGCAGCTCGGGAGTGGTCTCCCTGCGCTTGTTGAGCAGCTTTGGGCAAGATGTGCTGTGCAGGTGTGTGCTAAATAGAGCGGATTGCACATGGATGTGCCCAGCTCAGGGTTTGCTCTCCAGGGTCAGCTTAGAAGGGGCTGGAAATGGCCCTGCTGTGTTTCTCTGCAGGTGAGGATACCGGTGAAGAAGTCAAAAGGGGACCTGGGGTTTTTCCCTAGGATAAGTCTTTTCCATCCTCCTCCCTCCCCACCCCCCAGAAAAGAGAAAGGGACAGTTCCTTTATCTCAGCTATTGAATTAGTGAAGAAGCAACAATTGCAGCGTGGAAGGGGATTCGCCAAAGGAGTGGTTGGTGAGATTCAGCACAGATTGGGGCACTATAAATGCCAATGTTGTGAGAACCAGGTGAGAGCATGTACTTTGCACTGAGGTGATAAACAAACATCCTCCGTGCTTGGCTGGCAGCTGCCGTGCCCCTCTGGCAAGGGGTGACTATGCTGTTCTCCAATAACAGGCTTGTCCAAATTAGATGACGCTGATGGGGCTCTCCTGCCTGCAGAGATATGTGAGGCAGAGCTGACACCTCCCTGCACACACTCCCCCAGCAGCAGCTCACTTCAGCACCGTTTAGTGCCCTCCAGCTTTGGGTACTGAAACAGAAAAATGGATCTCCCAAAGACATCCTGATCAGTGCTTCCTTTGACGTACATGAAGCAATCAGCCCTTACCAACCATTTTCTATGCATGGTTTTCAAAGTATGTTGTAAATAGCAGAGAATTAAATGCAAACATCTCCCTGGGAGGCAGATAAGCGGGTGTAATTTTCCATTGTAAAGAGAAGGAAACCATTAATGCGTTTGCACAGAGTGTGCTTGTTTCCTCGCTGAGATCAAAGAAAAGCAGCAGGGGCTGAAATAATACTGTCATTGTCTTGGCCTTGGATTGGCCAGTCACTATCTCCCCTTTTCCCTCCTTGGATCCACCAAGGGGGCCTGGGGGCTCTTTAGGTTGCTAACTCTGCTCTCTCCCAGTTAGGCAAGGTTTGGATCCCAAAGACAAGAAACTAATGAGCAGATAGATGCTTCTGCTTTCTTTCCAGCTTTTCCAGGAGCAAGGTGAGCCTCACGCTGTGCTCCTCTGTTGGAAGCCAGCTCATGTAATACAGCTGTAGCCTGCTCTGTAGCCCAGGCATGAGGCTCTCATTGGATCATCTTTCCCTGCAGCTTTTCATCCAGACAGAATGTCCTGCTCTGGCACTGGGGACACAGGAAAGCCTGGAGCGATGTGCCTGGGCGGGGCTTTCTGCAGCCAAGCCCACGACAGCACCAGGTCCATCTGGGCTCTGGGTGGATGCAGGAGGTGGAAATGGCATGCTGCCTTCCTTCTTATCTGGTGTGAAGTGACAGCACCTGCCCCTCATGGCTGTGCCTGGGAGAGATGTTAGACTTTTATTGGGAGCATCTGAGGTGTGTGTGTGATCTGTGTGTGAAACAGCAGGACAGATCCAGGCATCGAGCCCATCATGAGCAGTAGGTATTAAGGTTTCTCCTGTTACAAAAATCCACTATTTCAGTCCCAAATAGTGTTTTTTATAAAAATAGCTTTTTATTTTCCACTATGTCCAAAGGAGCTGCATGCAGCCCTGTTTCGCCTTGTGAGCTCCAGGCTGGCTTTGGGAACAGCCCATCCCTCCTTTCCTGCTCTCCCAGTTGAATTGAGATGTGCTGCCTTCCCAGAATCCCAGGATGGGTCAGGTTGGAAGGGTCTGCTGTGGGTCACCTGGTCCAACCTCCCTGTTCAAGTAGGGTCACCCAGAGCACATGGCACAGGATGGTGTCCAAATGGTTCTTGAATATCCCCAGTGAGGGAGATTTCACACCTGCTCTGGGAAACCTGTTCCATGCATGGTTACCAGACAGTAAAGTTCTTCCTCACGTTCAGGTGGAGCTTCCTGTGCCTCAGTTCCTGCCCGTTGCCTCTTGTCCCATTGCCCAGCACCGCCGAGCAGAGCCTGGTCCATCCTCTGACCCCTCCCTGCAGACTCTGACAGACATTGATGAGGTTCCCTCTCAGTGTCTCTTCTCCAGGCTGAACAGGCCCAGCTCCCTCAGCCTTTCCTCACGAGGGAGGTGCTCCAGTCCCTTCACCACTTGTCACCCTCTGCTGGACCCTCTCCAGGAGCTCCATGTCTCTCTTGCCCTGAGGATCCCAGAACTGGACACAGCACTCCAGATGTGCCTCACCAGGGCTGGGTAGAGGGGCAGGATCACCTCCCTGACCAGCTGGCAATGCTCTTCCTAATGCAGCCCAGGATCCCATTGGGAATGTGCCACAAGGGCACTGCTGGCCCACGGACAGCTCGTTGTCCACCAGCACCCCCAGGTCCTTCTCCCCAGAGCTGCTTCCCAGCAGGTCACCCCAGCCTGTGCTGGTACCTGGGGTTGTTCCTCCCCAGGTGCAGGACCCTGCATCTGCCCTTGCTGAATTTCAGGAGGTTCTTCCCTGCCTACCTCTCCAGCCTGTCGAGGTCCCTCTCAAGGGCTCACAGCACTCTGGGGTGTCAGCCACTGCTCCCAGTTTTGTGTCAGCAGTGGATTTGCTGAGGTGGCACTCTGTCCCAAACTTCCTTCCCTCTGCTGCAGGTCAGGGTATTGGCATCTGCTTTACTCTCTCATCTGCAGTGGAATGAATTAATAGTCAATAAAACAAGACAAATCTGCTGGATCTGTAAATCTGAATTTTATCAGTCCAGAGATTGACTGGAAGCTCTGCTGCTTCTGCCATCCAAAATGAATTTGTCACCTCGCTGTGCAGTGCTCTGCTTGCTCACAGCCCTTGGCCATATGAAATGACACACTCTGATGATTTATGGGCCACCACAAATGATTTTTTTTCTTTTCAGTAGGAACTGTTCTCTCATGCATTATTGCTGTATGACTGAGGTGTGTGCAGAGGTTTCAGAGGGTCCAGAATTTAGTGGAGACTGGGACATGCCCTGGGAACTGCAGGAACAGTATTTGAACATCAGCTGATTTTTTTTTTTTTAAAAGGCATTTACTAAGCCTGGTTGAACACATTCTGCCCAAATCCTTCGAGTTCCTCTGACTGGTTTTTTCCCTGGGATTTGAAGCAGGGCAGGGCAAGCCTCATCTGGCCACAGAGCACTGTCCAGAGCACTTGGACATGAGCCATCGAGCTAGGGTGGAAGATGTGGAGGCAGTTCCTTGTGGGAGACCCGTCATTCTATTTGCACCTACTTCATCAGAAAAGCCATGAAAAATGGGAGACATTCCACTTGGGGGGGCCGTGGCTGGTACCTTAACCTGAGTAGTGAAAGCAACAAATAACATGTGGGGAGAATCGCTGTGAAGGGACATGCTGGGCATGAGTTTGGTTTTCTTTCCCACAACCAGGAAAGAACTGGGAAAGGGATGTGGGTGCTCACAGCCCTCTGGGACACCACTCGTGTGTCTTTGCTGCCCATGAATGTCTGTCAGTTGGTAGAGGCTGGGGTCTTGCTGAGGTTATTGTCATGCTGAGGGAGACTTCCACAGGCTCAGATGTCCTTGTGTGAAGTAGTGGATTTAGGAGGACACCCCAGTCTAGTGCTGGCACAGGCTACTAGAGTGAAAATGTGAGAGTGTGGCTTCATGCTGTGGTTTGAGTGGCACTAGGCTGTACTATAATCACAAACCAGGGACAATCACCCCTGGAGAAAGTGGGTTTTGCCATATCAGCTCAAGTGCAGAAAATTTTAGCGGTATTTTGTTGACTGGCTGGGTGATACTCCCTCAAATGAGTGACTGTGATTAAGTGGAGATATATCTGCGACAGCTTCAAATTTATGAGGCAGAGCAGAGAAATGAGGCCTGGAGACAGCATTTTTCTTCTAGCCTGGTCTAAAAGCCTTTTCTCTATCCCAGAGGATGCAGCCGCAGCTCCCTGCCTCCCCTGTGGATATCACCTGAGAGTTTGATTTCTCTGCTGGAGCTGCTGCCACGCACACAGTGACCATCTGCAGATGTGTGTGCATGCGAGCAAGGGCTCTGCAGGGCTGGAGGCTTTGGGGGGTGAGGAGCACTATCTAAATAGTCATATTTCCTGGAGGGAGGCAGCCCACACTGTGAATTGGGTCTGTTCCCAGAGCATCTTAACTCACGAGTGATTAGCTGTTAATTATTATGCAATAAGTTACTTAATAAATGAGTATTCTTCACAGCACCTATTGTACCACGTGACATCAGCTAAACTGTGTGAAATACATGTAATTACTGTCGCAGAAATGTAATTATAGCTCTCCCTCACCCTCAAATTCTTGTGTCCATCAGCCATGCCATGGGCACTTGGACCAGGGCGATGCTCAGCAGTGCCACCGTGCACCACCAGCCACCTTGTCCCCACTTCAAAGCCTGCTTTCAGTTTTCCAAGGAATGTCAGGATTCAACATACAGGAGGCAAAAAGAATCTGTCCTCAGTTGTGCATCACCTGTGTCTCAGTGTCAGGCTTAAAAGCACCCTGAGGATAATGTTAAGCTCTCATAGCTTGCCTTAAAAGAGAATATAAAAAAATCCTACTACACACATATCATCCCATTTTTAAGTGTTTTTGCTTTATTAAGGCTTTAACAGTTAAAACCCCAAGGAAGGGTGCATTTTTCTGCTGGAGTACTTCAGTCCCAAATGTTTTTGTGGTGACCTAACTTTGTTTGTGGCCCTGAAGAGGGAGAGAGGTGGAGTCTCTTAACTGAGATCATCAAAATATTTGTGCTGGTATGTTCATTTTAGATCTGCCCTTGAAATTATTCAACTTAGCTGTGCCTTGATTTGTTTTGGGCATTTGAACTTTAATTTTTTCCCGTAGTTCTTGTTGGTGTGACTTGTGCCAATTGGCTGTGGGGGTCTGTAATTGTGGCTTTGGGTGTTTTCAGCTGCTTTTTGGGAAATGCAGTGATCTGGGCTTGCTCAGAGGTGGAAGGAGAAACAGGGATGGAGAAAAATATCTGCACGTGGCTAAGTGCAGCAGTTTGAGCTTCATCAGCCAAAATGGCTCTCTTAGGAGTGGGCTGCACATGTGAAAGATACATTGCAGTAAAGACATGCTTGATTATGCCAACAAAAGTGGGATAGCAGGAAGCTATAAAGAAGGATAATAAGCACTAGATATTACAATGGGGATTTCTCACATTGCTAGCAAGAGGAAAAGCTGCCTTGCCCCTTTGCTGGCTGAAAACACCATAGAAGATATTGTCCAATTTTTTCCCCCCTTAAAACGATCCAGCAACAGCATCCATGTGCATGCTGCTGTCAGCAAAGCTGGTGCCTCCATTTTTCTTAGTTTCCAGCTCCTGCTGCTGCAGCAGCAGACAAACCAAACTGTGAGCATTCCCTGAACACAGCCCCAAAAAGCACCATTTGCGTGTCTAACCCATCAAAGCTACACAGAAGGGAGAGCAGGAACAAGCTGCGTGTCAGAAAGCCTACAGAGTGTTAATGATGTACAGGAAATGGGTGGTAAATAACAGGGCTGTCACTGCAAGGCTGCCGAAGCACTGAGCCAGCTGCCTGTGCCTGTTCTGCATACAAACAGCACCGGGATTTCTGCAGGGCTGAGCCACACGTGCCTGGAAAAGTGCCTGATTCCCATAAAGTATGGGAAGGTCTGTGTTCTGGATGTCCTTCATACAGGATGGTGGTCTGATGGCATGGGATGGGGCAGCACCATATTATGTACGGAGCAAGCAGGACTGGCTAAAATCTTTCAGCTTGTGGGAGAAGGGTCCCTCAGCCTTCAGGCCCAGGACAAGACCTGTTCACTGGCTGGTTTCAGCAATACTAAAACCAAAGCAGGAAAACTGCTTAAAGCACTGTAAACTTCTCTGAACATCCTGACCCCTTCGAGTTGAAGAAGAGTAAGAAATTATTATTTTACTTTTACAAGCCCAAACAGTTTGTTGAGCAGGGCAACAGGCAGAGCTCTTGCCTGAAAGAGGTGGGGGTCAGTCCCTTTTCCCATGTAACAAGTGCTAGGACAAGAGGAAACAGCCTCAAGTTATGCCAGGGGAGGTTCAGATTGGATATTAGGGCAAATCTCTTCACTGAAAGGGTGGCCAGGCAGTGGAACAGGCTGCCCAGGACAGTGGTGGAGTCATTGTCCCTGAGAGTGTTCAAAAACTGTGCAGATGTGGTGCGTAGGGACACAGGTTAGAGCTGGGTTATCAGCTGGACTCGATGATCTCAGAGGTCTTTTCCAATCTCAATGATTCTATGACTGTAATTGAAAGGTGTACTGAGAAATGCAAACATAGGCAAATGTTTCCCTTCCTACTCACACCTGTTGGGTTGCTTTGTTGCAGGTGATGTTTAGAAACAAATTACTCTTTCAGTGCATCCTCCTCAGAGAATTTTCCTCGGTTGGGTTTTTATTCTTATTATCCAATCTCTGTTATCACGGTAATATTTCATGCCTCTGCAAAAAAAAAATCGTATTCAAGAACAAAGCAACACACAGCTTTTCTTCGTTTCAGTCTTTTGTGTCCAAAGGGCTGTCCTTAACTCCATAACTGAGATTTTATTGTGTCACATTTCACCGTCCCTGACTGCAGCCAGCTTGGCTAATCCTTTTGCTGCTGCCTTATCAGTATTTCCCTAAAAAAAGACATTGTCCTTTTATTATCACCTTGACACCCACTCCTGAGTGCCTGGTGGCGTTTGAGAATTTACTTTTTTTTTTGTGCAGTTTTACTTATGAAAAAGAAGCATCTTCAAAATATTTCCCCACCCCATATTTTTATACATGCTTTGCTAACCATGATGAATCATTTGGAAATTAAAAAAAAAAAAAGAAGAAAGAAAAAAATGAGTGAGATTTAGGTTTCTCCAGGATTTTCAAAATGAATGTGTTCAAAGACTTGCTGTTCACCTACTCCCAGCCGCTTTATAAAATGAAGATTTGTTACATTTCTGGTTGTGGTAAGAATTTGCTTCAAATTGAGGTGTTTTAAAATCAAACAAAACAAAAATCAAATACAGAGCCCTTTAGCTATATATTTTAATTGTTGACTTTTACATTAATACCCTGAACAAAATACTCACATATCTTACTCTTGTAAGTCTTAATCTTGTGATTAATTTTATGTTTCCTGTGCAAGGCTGCAGGGTCAAAGACAAAACAAAGAGAGGAGAGATGTCCATGCTAAAATCCTTTCTGTAATTGAAACAGGAGCTCAAACACATTGAGTGGGAGGAATCACTCTGGATTGACACAGGCAGTGGCTGTATGGGCTGAGAGGCTCTGTTCAAAGCTCCAGCAGTACATGTGATTAGGAACAGGTATGTCTGATATTCTTCTCACCTTCATGAATTCACTCCGTACATCGGGAGCGTGGTAATTAAAGAGTGCTCAGGAATTTTTTCTCGATTATTTTACCTGGGAACAGCGTGGGTCCACCAGTGTGAATATAGAAGGGTCTTTTCTGTCCCTTAAAGAACAACAGTGCCTTATTTCACAGACTGCAGGAACTCCTGCCCTAATACTGGATGTTCAATGCAGCTCTGAAGGAAGTCATTAATAGGGAAGCCACAGGCCTTGGCATGGCTGTGCTTGCAGCTACCTGCCAGGTTTGTTAATTTCTGTCTACAGTTTCTCTGTTGTGCTCATGTCTCTCGGCCAGTAAATGCTTCCCAGGGACTACGTTACTTTCAAACCTTGGACCATCTGAAGAAGAAAAAGTGTTTTTTTCCCATAAGAAACTGCAAAAGTTGCATGTATTTAATGAATGTAGAACTGTGTGCTTTAGGCTGCTGCTGAGCTGGGGGAATAATATTTCTGCTGAATCCCTGAAGATTTCAAGCTAGTAAATTTTCACATTTATTTTCTTTTAATAAATTCTCTCCTTCATGTACCCAGGGGCAACTTTGGTGGCACCAATCATCAACATACACATTTTCTCTCCATGTTACACTTCTTGAACGTATTTATTCCCTTATAGTTTAAATTCTTCTTGCTCTTATCAGCTGACCCTTACATACAGCTTTGCCTGCCTCCTATAGCAAACCTCTTTATCTTTATTTGAAGCACTGAACAAAGTTCTTTTTAATTGTTGCTGTCTGACCTTTGTCCTGGAGAAACAAAATTTGTTTTCCAAAATAAATGATCTCTGCAGTCTTTCCCAGCTATTGGCCATCTTATCAGACCATGTAATGATGCCAATTCTACCTGCTTCATCAACTATTTAAAGATTCACACTAAGTCCAGTGCCGTTTATAAGAGACAAAGGCAAGAGTGAAATGTATGATCTCATTCCTCTGGGTGCAATTCTTTCAGCAATTGTAAAGAGTGAGCTGTTGATATGGAAAGGTTAATGCTGTACCCTCTTTTCTATCAATTGTCTGTTTTCTATCAAATCTATGTCTTATCTCATGTCTGCTTTATCAGATCTGCTTAAGTAAGGTACACATTTGAAGCCTCTCCTAAATTTAATTTCTCCTTCTTGAAAGTCCTGCAACTATTAAAAAAAGAGAAATCCTTTTGCAAAGTCTATTTTAGACAAGGGACACAGGCCAAGTTCAGGTATTAACTATTTGCCAACTATGCCCTTGATCACAAAATACTCCTCTCATCTTCAAATTGATCAGTAACCTAAAATAGAGCATTTTAAGATAATGTGCCCATTTGTCATTTCTTTTATTCAGTTAAAGGAAATACATTGGTACAAATTTCCCTTAAAATTGGCTGTTGGCCTTTTCTGACAGTAAACTTCATGAAATAAAATAACTGATTTCTGTTCCTAGGTTTTAGCCACTCAAAGATCTTGATCGTGAAGGGAGAACTGCTGGCAGCTATCTATAGCATCAAAAAATACATTTTGGGGTGTTCTTGGCACAAACTGGAGCGTGGCAGAAAGCCCCTGTGGTACAGCTTGTGTTCAGAACCATCTGGATGCTGCTCAGTGAACTCCCACGTGTTTCCAGTGGTTTTGAGCTCCTTCCTTTCACTTTAGTTTCCATCTACTCTGTAGAGGTGAGGAAAACCATCAACCCCCCTCGCTGCCCAAATACTTGCTCTGCTGAATCTTACATTCTCATGTTCTACTTCTGTATTTTTTTTCTGCTTGCTTGATGTCTCACCTGTTCTTGTGAAATTTGGAAACGGAAGGAAAGTTTTGGTGTAATTCTTTATCTGTTGTTGTTCTCCTGAGCACTACTGTAATTTTATTCTCTTGTCTCTGGGTGCATGAGGAGCAGGAAGCTCATGGGAAAGCTGCAGCTGTAGGCACCATGCGTTTTAGGTGCTTGCAGGCTTTCTGCACTGGAAGCAATGATGGTAATGGTGAAATTAAAAGTGATAATTATGAAATTAAAAATGGACTAGCAGATCTGTTAGGAAGCCGGAGCAGAGGGAATGCAGAGATCTTGTACTTATCAAATATGTTGCTGAAGATTTACCTCACAGGCTGGTTTCTACCTTTAGCATTTCCAGGCAACTCTACTTCTAACGGTGTTTTTCTTGATTCTATTTCCCCCTCCTCCTCCCCATCCCCAAAGAGCTGTGTGTCCTTGTGTCTTTGGCTCCAGTTGTCTTGCACGGCAATTTGATCTTCCAAATGCATCATTTCCTTATCATTAAAAGCAAGGATTTTGAGTTATATCTCATGGCCTTAGCCTGAAGGCCAGTTCCTTGGTGGTGTATGGTTGACTTTTTCAGCTTCATGTTGTATTGCATGTACTCAGTGTTAAAAACCTTCCTTCAGCCCTGTTTTTCAGCATTCTCCAACAGTGTAACTGTGCCTGACATTAAAAGTATGTCCAGTGTTCCCCCTGCATCAGCTAAGAATGTTTTGACAAGGATTTTCTAGTGCTGGAAAAGTATTTTTGAAATGATGTAACTTCTGCTTAAACCTCACTGTCTCCCTCTCAGGCTCCGATTACAGGGCTCTGAATGTTTTATACTAACTGTTAAAAGACACTCTTAGAGACTCTTAGAGAAAATCTCTCTCTGCGCAAGAGGCAATGCAAAATGGTAGCTTGCTTAAAAACAAAGGGGTATGTGCTCTGATAACATGTGCTTTATAATAATGAAATAAAGAAGGAAACTTAGTGTTATTAATTGTCCCATTCACTCATGGATTGAAAGGAAAATTCTGGTAAAAACATTGTTACCATTTTGGTAAAAAAAAAAGGTAATGCCTTTTTTAACTTGGGGTTCTATAAGCTTTAAATATTCAACAGCTTTAAGCATAATGTGCCTTTTCCATGTTAGACTCACCTTACTTCCAATCCTTTGAGCAGTTTGGATGCCAGCTCTCAAAACTGACAACTCTTGCCCTGCTTGAAGGACTCAAAGGATTCAGATGAAAAATTTATTTTAACGTTTGATCTCCATCACTCCTTGACAGAAAAAGTGAACTTATAGCCATTACCAGAACTACAGAAGACAGTCTAGAATTTAATACACATAACAGGAATGAGAGAACCTTGGTATATGCCTTGGCTTCGGAAAAACAGGTTTTGCCTTTCAGTGACATAAACCATTTTTTAAAATGGCTATAATTTTGTTACTGTTGTGTCTGGGAAAATTGCACCACTCTGACTTGACAGTTAAAACTGTAACTAAGCCAAAGGAGATGAGCATAAGAGTTTTGTGGAATGAATACCTTTGAAATTACATCCCTAGTATAGTAGTAAGGACTTTCTAAGTGCTGGAATTACCTGGAAGACCATCTGTGAATGTGTAGTCTTTGTTCACAAACTTCTTTTTGAGCCTCAAGATCTCTTGGGGTTTTTGTTTTGGGTTTGATTTTGGGTTGAGTTTGTTTTTTTCTTAACTGAGGTATCAGACATTAAATATGTGCAACACATCTGGAATACAGACAAAACTGGTACCAACACAAAAAAGTGTAGAAAAGATTTATTGTAAACAAAAGAATTTTGTGCAAACAGTGAGGAAAAAGGCTTCTGGTTTTTAAAAATGCCACAACTTTGCAACACGTAAAACTCTCCAAACCTACTCAGTAACAGTCCACAAATAGTCCACTCAAGTTATGGAATTGGCTTTGATTTTCCTTGCAGAGATGAGCTCCAACCTCTGAGGTTTAATGTTGCATCTTGAACAAGATCTATTTTTTTAATACCTCTGATGCAAGAAGGCAAAGAATGACCCAACAAAATGGAAACAGAACCGTGACAGCATTGGGCCGGGCTCTGTTCCCTTGTCAGGCCCTCGGGGCATGACCTTCAGCCGGCACTGGGCCCCTACCAGCCCCGGGAGCTGCTCCCTGTGGCCAGACTGTAAACGCCGGGCCCGGGGCGCTGCTCCTCCAGGCGGTGGAACTCGGTGAGGCGGAAGCGAGTGGCCAGAGTGTTCACCATTCTTCTCAGGGTGAAAAAGGCCGCGATCACTTGGAAGGAGAGGAAGGCGGCAAAAATGATGTGGACGGCTCGCTCCAGAGAGTGGATTTTCAGACCTTCATTAAATAGCAAGAAGAGAATTATAGGCAACTGTGGGAGGAGAGTCAGGAGCCAAAACCCAGCCAGCTCAGGCACCTGTAAGAGACAGACATCACCTATTAAAACCCCAACAGCTGGGATGAAAAAATCCAAAATCTTGTGAAGAAAAGACATTTCCTTTTAAATTTTCAAAAGCCAGCACATAATGCAGGAAGGCAAAGTCAGGTGGCTTCACATTTTCATATCCTGTGTTTTTAAGCATACTTGTATTTTCTGACAAAACAGTTTTAGGGAGTGAGAGGGTTCTCTTCTGCGGGAAAACTACTTGGAATTCACAAAATTAAGTGGAAGCTGATGCCAAGGGAATAGAAGATGAAGAGAAATAACCATCTCCCTGACTTAAATCTCTTAAATAAAATGCCTGCCAGTTAATGTTAAACTCCCAAAAGCAGAAATTCTTGCAGAAATTATGTACATCTGGTAACATACTTTCTCCAGGAGATTGCCCACGTATCCCAGGTAGAGTCGAATGAGCTCTGTCAGAGACACCAGGATCATGATGGTGACCAGGATAAACTTGTAATAATCCGATAAGACTGGATACTGGAGGGGAAGAAGAGAGTAACCGTTTCTGCCATGCTGTCTGTGATTAAATGAAGATACTCTGTGCTACCGTCAGCTGACAGTACTGGCATTCAAATACTCCCAAACCTCCATTTCCCAGGAATTCCCAAATCAATGTAATAACCTCTAACTCCAATGAGCTGTATCCCACACTAGGAGATGTTTGATGTAATACACATTTACAAACGAGCACTCTCCTTTGTTCTCACCTTCAGGTAGAGGATGGCAACTGTGATGAGCCACCAAAACGGAAAGAAATAAACGTTGAAATAGAGGGACATCTGCAGTGGCAAACTGGAAAGGATTTCACAATCTGTAGAGAGAAAGATTTTATCACTCCAGCTGTAAATATGACAGAAGGATACTGTTCCATCTTAGCTTCATGCAGGGCAATAACACTCTTCCCAGTCAAATTAAATGTTAAGAAAAATATTTTTATTTATCCAGAGGAAATCTTCACACCCTATCTGGAGTTACATCATTTCCTGGAATCTAAGGTACCTTTTCCCTCCTGGGACAGGGAATATCTATCACTTAGTCATATATTCAATTTGAGTGTCCAATTGTTGATTACCTGGTGGCTTTTAGCTTATTCCACCATCTCTGACTGAGGCTTAGCTCAAGAGAGCTGCTAGAGAGCAGGCTTGCACGGCCCACTCTTTATCTTCAACCTTTTATTTAAATAGACACTTGGATGGAAGCCAGTAATTTGTCTGATTCTTAAGAGATAATTTCAAATATGTGTCAAACTAAAGCTCACCCTTTCAAGTCTGTAGAGAACAAAATGCACTCACACAATGTAATGTAGAAACAGCAAGTCTCAAACTCCAACATGCAGACAGTAAATTCTATATTTCTGATTTTTAATAGACCTACAAGGTCAGACCTAGGGAAAAATTTAAAAGGGAGTCATTCACTTTTCATCAGTGGAGTTTTACCGCCATATTCTACTAAACTGATATTGCATCCATTTTTGTTTGTGTCTCTAGGCACATCTTCACTCGGTTACTACCTGAGCAAGTTTAGAAAGCACTCATTGTGATCTGCTGGTTTGTATTCAAGTCCTGTGCCTCTGCCTGTCACGTCGGTGATGTCTGACTGGAAGTTTCTCTCAACAGTCACACTGCCTCACCTCCAGCCTCAGAATCACCTCTTTTCTGACATTCCCTTCTCTTTTGAGATCCTTCAACCACTCACACACCTTTGTTCCACCTCGGTCTGACATTCCCCACAGCCTGGTACAGTCTGTTTCACAATTCTTTGTGCCAGGTGCCGAGGGAGCCATGGTAACCACTAGAACTAAGTAGGAAGGGGGGAGGATTTGGGAACAGAACTGGGACATATATTAAGGGTAGGGTGTTGTGAGGGGCAGAGATTTGTTATACTGAAATAGAAGGTGCAAGACAACCTATCTATCGATCTATCTATCTACCTAGTAATCCCATTTTTGAGCACCAACACTTTCTTACATCTGCAAAGGAATTTACATCTAGAGGTACCTCAAAACCAGTTTCACCATCTACCTAAAAGTGTCCCAGCTGCCCTAATGCAGGAATCTCTTGAACACCAAGATGACTTTAGCAGTCACCAAGATAAAATTCCAGAACACTGCTTTATCTTTCAAAAAACTCACAACCATCCAGTTATAAGTAACTATATTTGTCCCATATGTATTGGCTAAAAATTTAATGGTTCATGGCCATATTACCTAAAAACAGAGAAGCCAAGAATTCTAATTTCAGTTGTGATGACAATGTTAAGGTATGTTAGAGGTTTCCTTGACATGGCATTGCTATTTATAAATTCTGTGCAAGTTCTACAACTGTGTTTGAATGAATGTTTAAGCAATATAAGCCAATTCTAATTCATTTTTCTATCTCTAAATTAAATTAATGCTTATTTTCTGGGATTGCTAAAATTAATGGAAAAACCAGACAGTATTGCAACAGCCAGTTGCTACAGCAACTCACCAAGAGATATATGTGTAAAACTTAATTTTTGAAATCCTGCTGTCCAATAATTTGCAATTGGTTTCAGCGGATTGGGTATTAACATATGAGTATTCTCTGAATAGGAAGCGGAAGAAAAAAAGACTAAAGATAGAAGCTATTTGTGAAATGTTTAACATATGAAATGAAGAACTAGTAAGTGTTAGCAGTATTAGTACACAAAGAAAGTGGGTACCCCTGTCTTGAAATAAGAACGGCTTCTTGATTAATTTGATCGGATTAATTAGAATGGATTTATCGGTTGAAATCAATGCAGCCTTTCTGCGTAGGCGTACTGTGTGCACTTCCATGGCTATTCTGGCGCTAGAGGTTTGAAAAGGGCGCGCGTGTTGGCCCGCAAGTTCCACTAGCGATACGACGGGCGCAGCTACCGGTCACCACGACAGGCAGGGCCAATAAAGAGAAACCCGACAGCGAAAGCAGCTCCTGCGAGCGGCGGGTCCCGGCGCGGCCTCCCCGGG
>VZTH01002462.1:216514-259564 GCA_013397815.1 Aleadryas rufinucha | reverse complement strand
CTGTGAAGAAGCGAGTTGCTGTTTCAGGCTGGAATTTGTCCACCCTTAAAAGGGAAACCCCATGTGTGGCCCATGTGATTTTCTTCCCATGGGAGAGATGTTTTTCCTGGTGGCAGTTTTTTCCTGGGCGGGGGCTGTCGGACTGTTGGCTGATGCAGTTTGGGAGACCACGGACAGCAAAAGAGACCTCTGTTTCCTTAAATAGTGGAGAGATGTCTAAGAACTGTAAATGCTGACCAAGAATCATGTTTTGTTATCCTTTGTGCTGGGTTGGGAAGGAGAAAAGGGAGGGGGGTTGCTGGAGCAAAGGGAGGGTTTGTTTTGATTTCTTACGATTATTTCTTTTTCTTTCTTTTAGTTCTGTTAATAAACTTTTTCATATTCTTTAAGTTTTGAGCCTGCTTTGCATTCCTCCAAATCTGCTATCTCACAAAAAATAAAAAAGGCGAACTGAAACCACTACAAATGGTGTTTTCCCCCGGTTAAGAACCAAACCCACTACAGAAGGCTCAGGATTGACACTGTTGTCCTGCAGGGATAATTAGGAATTTACCAAAGCAGAGCAACAGACGCCTTGAGAGATGCGAGTATGATTAACTCCATAAATACGTATTATGAAATCATGGGCAGTGTTCTAACTGTAATGAATTTCCCCCAAGGGAAAATATGCCTGAGTAAAGAAATCAGAAAGAACTTGATGCCAAATGCAGAATGGAAGGGAATTACTATAAAGCTGGAGTCTATCCATAGTTTTCTCTCAGTAGTCTTTTCCTTTGAAGACTCAGGTGAAGAGTTATTTCTCTTCATTTTATTACCCTCTAATCTCCAAAATCTGTATCACTTTCCTAAAATGCACTAGCGTGTATCACATGCATATATAGCATTCCCTGGGAGCCTTGTTACTGCTTTATAGTCACTGCAGGTGAATTTGTTTATAAAAAGGCAAGCACCTACTTGAGACAGCATAAGTCAGTATTTGCTCCTGTGCTGAAAGTGGATTTCTGAGTGTTATAAAGGAAATGATTTTTTTTCCTACAAGACTGTGAGACCAAAGAACCCTGGAGGTGAATTCAAGCAGTCCTCATAAAGACTGTTTAATAATAAAGTCTCACTTGTCAGACATGGAGGGCCTTTGACATCATATCTGGGTTAGCTGCTTGAGTTTGCAAATTAGTCTTAAAGCTGCTGGTATTTCCATGGCATTCAGCCTTGCCTCAAGGAATCCTAGTGTAAGAGGCACTGATAAAATTTCCTAGACAGTCCCTTCTTGTCAGTGTGTCCTGGAAGTAGGTGATGAGTTATTCCTTCATCCAAAGGACCCTTGCTTGCAGGAGCATCTTTTGGCAGCAGCCATAGCATAGAGGAGCTCATGATTTGCCCCAGTGTGAAATTAGGTTAGAGGTGCACAAAGCTGTCTTAAAACTGCCTTGCTCCAGGAGTGGGTTCTGGTGGCCTCAGAGCCTGAACTGATAGCACTTTATTCCAGCCATTATGTCCCAAAATCTCATTCTGGCAAAGTGTGGAGTTGGTCAACTGCAAAACCTGTCCTGTTATTTCCATTCTGATCTCAATGTTTCTTTACTATTCCACAGTGAACTTCACTGGTAAACATCTTAGAGCAGTTTTTTCCCTGTGTGCCTTTCCAAGCAGAGAGAAGGACCAGTGCAGAGTTAAACCGAGCTTCAGAATGCCACGTTATCTGTGAGAGAAGGCTCATGAGCTACAGTTTTCAGTGCAGTGGGTAAAAAGCTGTGATTCCTTGGGGCTGGCTTGTTTCTTCTAAGAGTAGACAACCAGTGTAGCCCTATCTTCAGTCCTGTGTGCAGACAGGGCCCTGACAGCACTAGGCACTCAGCAGAAGTGGATTAAAGGTATGGTTTGGGGTTTTTTGGGTAAGGAAGAGCTTTAACCTTGCATGTGAAACAAGCCATATAACTTCACTAGGCACTTCTGCAGTGAGCTTTATAAGGCCTAATGGAATGAGAACTTGTTTCTTGTCCAGTCTTGATCTGACTGGGTTCAGCACGTGCTTAAGAGCTCTGCTTAGTCTTGGCTGAAAAACAGCTTTTCATGTGGGAATGCTGCAGAAAGGATAATAATCACAAGAGTCTGGGAGGCAGCAAAGGCTTCATTCAGCCTGCTGCCTTTGAGCCTCAGCTCATATTGCTTTGACATTTATAAGATGTTGAGATGTACACTTTAGTTGAAGCAGAATTTTTCATCAGATTTCTTTAACTTGGGTTTTGTCCCTTTTTGCCTATGTGTAAGTGTCTTTCTAGTCTCAGATACTTCAGAGAAATTGTGATTTTAAAATCCTTTTCTAACTGCCCCTGAATTTTCAGTCATGACTTTCATCAGATATAAGTGCTATTTGATTTGTAAGTGTTGGCTGATATTTGGGCTGATTAATTTTGCATACTGGTTTCTGGAAACTGCAATACTCCATTTCACAGGCAAATACTGCCCCAGCATATGGAAAATGGCAAGTGATCCAGCTGCTTTGGAGCTCCCGAATAGAGATGCATTGAAAAGAGCTGGCTTTTCAGCATGTTTCCACCTTGTGAAATGTCTCTGCAGCTATTAAATTGATAGAAATACAGTTGCTCAGATAGTTTGTACAGCTGGGAGTTTGTGACATACCAGGATGTCTCTAAAAGTCAAGACTGATACATATCTCTCTAACATCTGTAAGATAACAATGTCTTTTTTCCCAGGTATCTTTCAGAAGGCGCCTTAACACATCTCTGTCATACTCAAGCCAAATTAGGAGCAATTGTTTGTTCTAAGCTAAAATTTCAGTCCTGCTGAGAGCAAGAGAATTTTGGTTGGTGGGAGTCAGATATTTGGCTGGTTTCTTTCAATTGTTATCTGTAACATGCTTCTCATTTTGTTTTTTTGAATATATCACTGAGCTTCCTCAGTAAGAGGTTGTCATTTATACAGCTGGAGCCTGAATGAGCCTTTGATCACCAGCTGTGGTTACTATTTCTGTCTATTCTTCATCACTTCAGACACTAATAGTCAATGTGCCCTGTCGATCCACAGGGTGCTCACTCTTGTCGTGGCAATATAATTTAGTGGTTAGTGTGCAATCCTGTGTCTTCCACACACAGGATTGCTTTGTGATTGGCATTTTGTGTGGTAAAGAGGGGATGGATTGAAAACTTCATCCTAAAATATAAGTGCATACACAGCCTAGGTGGCTTTTCAACTCAGTCCAATAAAACAGAGTTTATCTCCTGTCTGATAATTTTAGCAGATATTATTCAAAAATACTGTTTGTTTTAGATGGCTCTGCAACTCTTCACTCTTACCACGCTAGGGACTGGCTGTAGATGGAGGCTTGTTGATTTGTGCAGGTGAATGTTTCATTGCCAGAGTTCAAAGACTCCTCCAGAAGGCTCTGGCTGGTATCAAAACTGGATTCCTCCACTAAAAAATCAGAGTAACTTCACTGACTTGAAAGAAAAAAATTGCAACTGCAGTTGGCCTGAGGGGTTTTCATTTCAAGCTCCATGACTTTTCTCAGAGGTTTTTCTTAGGCTGGGCATTTTAGAATTGTTAGGCTCATCCCACAGTGATCTTGGCCTTGTTGGGTCCCTCTGCAGTGACAGCTGTGTGAAGATGAATTCCATATTCTTGTCAGGAGCTCAGTTGCTTTGTTGGCCAGTGCATTTAGAAAGCTGCTGTCAGCCTGGCTGATTCAATTCCAGAGGACATCTTGATTTTTTCCCATGCTGCTCTTATTACTTTATTCCTGCATGTCAGGTAATGTCTCAGCATAGACAGGGACCTACATAATAGCTATTTTTTTTCTGCCTTTTTCTAACCCCAATCATACTCCAGTGTGAATACTGATTGCAAAGACATTGTTTGGCTTGGTTGTAACCTCCCTACTTGATTGCTTCCTCTGCCTGCTTGGTCCATCAGAGAGCTGCTGTTTCTCTAGACATCTCCCTCCTGATACACTTCAGGCTTTTTTTAAAAATTTATTGCTTCTGTCAATTTATTGTCCTGGATTTTTTCTTTATTATATGTTTTTCATTTTTCCTGTCAAAGTCCATTCCATCTATCAAAGACAGATGAACTGCATTTACAGTGCCTGAAATATTGTTTTGGCCCTAGAACTCACCCTCTGCCACACCATTAGAAATTATTGCAATTTCTCCGTGTCTTTACTTTAAAGATCCCATTGAACTCAGGCAGACCCGTGTGGCTCTTTTCTAGCAGGAGAATATTTATTTAATCCCCATGTAGAGAAGCAGAGAGCGAAATCCTAAATCCATTCAAATCAGTGGAGCTTTTCCTGAGCTCCAACTGAGTGAGTTGTGGTTTAATGATCAGGTTTGTGGTCTGTAGTCAGCCTTGCAGCAAGAGGAGAGAGAAAGCACAAAGCACGATTTTCACTCCCATGGTCTGGCATCACAGGCTGAGCCAAGGGACAGTGTGCTACAGCAAGAGGTGAGGGACTTGAAGGACCAAATTTTCTTCTGGTTCTGGCACCAACCCCCTAAAAGGTACTTTAAAATTTATGTTCTCACATTTTGGCTGTAAAATAAGAAGGTTTCTCGGCAGCACAGCACAGTTTGAATGCACAGTTTTGCTGGTGTATTGCAGTTGCATTCAAGGTTCTGCAGATGAATGTCTCTCTGGGACTTGCTAAGCCCACAAAGCAACAGATAAGCCTAAGCTAAGTGTTTATTCAGTGGCTTAAGTGTGTTGCCTGGAGGGGGCCCCAATTTATTCCCTGTGAATTGTGATGATGTGTCCCACTGAAAGTCCTCTGGTTTGATGGCAAGCCCAGCTCATTCTCCCAGCAGAGAAGTTTGCTGAAATAAGGTGGGTTAAAAAGGCTTCCCCCTATTGCTGTCCCTTGCTGAAGAGCAGCTTGAACAGTGGAAACTGTCAGGAGTGCTTATTCAAAGGAGCAACGTTGGGAGCTGAAGATAAGAGCATTTATCTGCACGTCAGAACAACTCAGTGTCTTTGTTGGACTCCCAACACGCCGGTAACAAGGAGCTTAGGCTGGAGATGGTGGAATGCCAGGAGTCCAGGGGGTGGTGTTTATCCCACTGAAACATGGCACACATCAAATCAATTACACGGTGCGAGCGTATTCCCCCCGTCAGCAGCCAGCATTGTGAGCTCAGAGAAAATATGTTCTCCTGGGCACTAGAGGAGTCTCCTCCCTTTGGATGCTGATTTAATTTGAAATGTGTATTAGAGGAGAGAGAGAGAAAAAGAGGGAGAGGAGACGGAATCTCGTATGTTCTGCAGCAAATTGCCACATCGTTCTTGTCACTTGGCAGACACAGTTGGACCTGAGGCTGTGAGTCTGTGGGATGTGCTGTGTTTCTGTCATGAGTTGTCCGCCTCAGAAAGCACAGGAGAAAGAGAGGCATGGTATCAGAGTAGAGAGCCATTAACAATGTCACCAGCAAGCTGTTTAACAGCAAATCAGAGCACTTGCATTTTTGGATTGTGCTTGCCTTCAACAGCTGGAATTGTGCTTTGTCCTCATCTCCTGCCCCGGTGAAGCGGTGATGGGGAGAGGTGGGACATTAGGGAAGGACTGGTGTTTCTATGGAGGCTGCTGTTCCTCATGGCTAAGGGCACCTGCAGGTCCCAGAGGAGCCGTCAGCCTGCCCCATGCCTGCCCTTGTGCTACTGCCACAGCCCTCCCTGGAGCCGCTTCTGGGACAGCTCCTCCACGCAGGTTTTTCCTCTGAGTTCGCACCCCGGAATGACAGCCTGTGTTACACGTCACTGATGGCCAGTTTGGGAGCTGACAGGATCACACTTAGAGTCTGCAGGGACCTAATCTTGGAATCAGAAACTTTCCTGAAATTGCTCGGTCCATCAGGAATGTGGCTTAAAATCTTGGTTTTGCTTAGATGACTGCCCTGGAGGCACTGCAGGTGTGGGCCACAGCCGGGCAGCTGGAGCAGCATCCACCAGAAGGTGCAGTCCAACCCGAACAAACGTGAACACTGGCAAACTCATCTGAATGAACAGCAGGGCTTGGGCATCCCTCTGCCTGGATGTTTGTGCCACGCTCTCTGGAAGGATGTCGGTGCCTTGGGATGCTCGTGTTTCTCCCGAGCAGAACCAAAACACTAGAGAGCGCCATGGATTTGCAGATTTTGACTTGTGAAGTGCATTCTGAGGCTGTGAGTGCTCCCTGAGGGGGAGGATGTAGAGGGAGCTGTGCTCGGGATCCAGCCTGGACTCGCTGCTGTGTGCTCGCTGCTCGGGAAGACTTGGGTATGGAGAGGTGGCTTCCCTCTGGATATGGGAGCTGCAGGTGCAGACCAGGATGAAGTGTCTCAGGAGGTGCCCACGAGGAGCTTCACAGGAGGATTGACTTTGTTTTTGAGCTCACACTTTCCAGTCCTTGTGAAGACAACTTTTAATTTTCAAGTCCTTCAATACATAAACAATGTTTAATATTTCACTATGTTTGAATGGCCGAGTCATTTCTTTTAAAGTAGGCTGGATCAGATTGTTTTGCTCTCTCTTATTTCAACTCATGCAGAAGTCATAGACTCCCCATGGGCTTCGTGTGGGCTCTACCCTCTTCTTCCTTGTGGGAGGGTGAGAAGCTCGTTACCATTTTAGCAGTGCCCTTGCTATTACAGCATGCTCTGTCCTGCATCTTCTCCCATCATCCAAGGCCACCTGAAGCTCCCCTCTACCCTGACTTGATGAGGAAGCAGTCTACATGGAATCATGCTCCTCTTAATCACTGATCATGTGATGCTGATGACTAAACCTTCATTATAATGAGCTGTCCTTTTTTTAACTCCCCTGCAGAAAAATGAGGCTTCTCTGAAACCTGACTTACCTTTCAGAAGATGCCCATCTCCATGTATTCAGAAGTACTTTTTCACATAAAAACTTAGGAGTTTTTTTAGAGGGAGGTGATCTGTAGATATTTTGGGATTTTAAGTTCACTATTTTTATCCTCCTTTTCTTGTGGTACTTAATCTAAAAGGCTAAATGAAGTCTCGCCATTATTTTTCCTCTCTCATATTTTTGATTGTTTTGTGGATGTTTTATTATCTTGACATTTCTGAAAATATTTCATATTGTGAGAGCTCAAAAATAATAAATGTAAGAGAAAATGGTAGAAAAGGAGAAAAGATGGTAGTGAAAAGATGTTTAGAAGGAAATGTTTTTATTGAAGTTGCTAGCAGGAGGAAAAAGATGAGGGAATACATTTTTTTTTCCACTCATCCAAATTCTTCATGATGTAGATGTTTAGAAGTTTAATTGAGGAAAAAATCAGATTTTGGCACGTCTGAATGGATACAATTTATCCTGTCCTGCTTTGACCTTCCTCGGTTCTCCTTGGCGTTGCTGCTGGCCCTCCCTGCCCCTTGGGCTGTGTCAGAAACGCCTGGAAACAGCAGATAAGAAGGAGCCTTGGGGCAGAGCACCTTGGGAGCAGTGCTGGAGGGTGGGAGGCATCTGTGTGCTTGGGGGGAACCCCATGGATATGAAGAGCTGCTGTGTGCTGGACAGAGCTTCTGTTCAGGGGGAAAACATCCAAGGGGGAGCTGTTCCCCACCTGTGCTCTGAGAACTGCCTCTCTCCTGTCCATGGAAGGGGGGTATTGCCCATCCAGCGCAGATCCAGGCTGCTATTCCCAAGCGAGATGGTGTGCCTGGCAGCAGGCAGAGGATTACTGGCTGCAGAAATAACTTTCCAGGAAGTGCCTTTTTGAGATTTTATCTTTCTGTTTGGAGAATGTTGGAGCTATGCAAATCCCTGAAGAAAACAACCATGGATGCACAGCTCTTGAAATGAAGAAAAATGAGCACTAAGTTAGAAAAATGGGGCAAAGCACCCAGAAATACATTAGAGTTCAGTGGAGGTGTTGGAAGCAGATAATAGGAAGGATCTGGAAGGTTTTGTGATGGGAAGATTGCCAAGCTGCAAATATGCTATAAATGTCTCGGGGACTGAGGCACACAGGATATAAACCTTCTGAAAAAGAACAGATTTCGTGGCTCTGCTACTCTGAGAACAATGTGTTTACTGGGAATGTTGGATTACAACTGCATTTCTCCATCAACAACTGTCGTGAGTGTGTGCTGTGTTGTAAGTGGGCAGGGGACTTCTGCCTGCATTAAATTAAGGAGTGCAGTGTTAGGAATAGTTTCCTTACTCAGGATGGCGTCACTCCAAGCCTCAAGGTAATTTATATCTCAGGTAGGCATGCTGTAGTTTAACAAGGCTAAATATGGACAAATGGAAGCCTGATGTGGGAGCAGATGCGCTGGAAGCAACAGCAGAGTTTATGGAGAGTAGTTGAATATCCTTTATATTGTAGGAACCAGCATAAGCAGTTGGTTTTTTGTTTTAATTGGATTTTGGGACAAAGCACAGCTGGTACAAAGCTTTAGCAGGAATTCAAATGCTGTTGCTTATTAATGCAGTAAGTGATTATTTACAAGTGCTAGCTTTTTCTTTGCTGTTTAATACTCTGACAGCCACAGACCTATGTAGCATGTTGTAAACATACAGTTTTTAGGGAAAATCAGCCTTTTAGGGAAAATCAGTTCTTACAGTATTTGGCAAGGCAGGAGAACTTAGTCACAACTTGCTAGAGGTAATCTTGCATCTTCCTTGGCAAAGAACGGGTGGGAAGAAAGAGACAGAGAGGGTGTCAGTATCCTTCTGGTCAGTGTAAAAATAGAAAGTTGGTAAAAAAAGTCACACAGATGATTTAACCATTTTTCATCTCTCTGCTCAGAGAACCAGGAAAAGTGTGTTTGACAAATGAGTTATCACATCAGCCTCTCAGCAAAAGAAAACCTTTCTGAGCAAGGAAAGAACTATCCTTTCCCAGTTACTTTGTAGTTCTTACTTTAGTCTTTTGGGAATAATGGTCATTTGGGGACTACTTTTAAAGTGTGGATTTGGTTTTGTTGTGTTTTTTTTTTCCTTACAAAGGAGAAAGAAGTCAGCATGTAGAGACATTAATTGGTTATGCCCTCCTTGCTCCAGGGGTGCTGGTGGAAAAAGAAACCCAGCAATCATCCTTAGTGCACATGGGCTTCATAATATTTGGCACCAGGCAGCAGGCAAGATGAAAGCGTGTCTCTTGACAGCCAGCTTCGTACTGGCAGCCTTTACTCCAGGCAACAAATTAATCCACTCAACTGTGTTCTGCATAATTGTTGATACTGTCTTAATTGGTGCCATACGTTTCCCCATGTTGACATGTCCATCATGTTAATGTCTAGGGACTGTTGTTTCCTGCCAGCCCAGGAGCAGCACAGCCTGCTCTGTCCCAGCTGAACTCCCCCCTGAAATGCCTTAGTAAGAAATTTGATGTTATGGCAAAGGGAAAATGAAGGGCCATGTTGGGGCATGACTCAAAATTCATGGGAAAAAGAAGTGGGACTCATGATTTCAGTAGTGTTTGGAGATGAGCCAGCTCTTCCAGGGCTCTCTAAAGGCAATCCAGTTCAGCTGAAGTCAAGTCTGAGGGCAAAGGAGCTTATTGTCCTGCTCCCAGGAAATCTGTGGCAGGGCAGGCAAATGTTTTCCAGGCTGTGGGGTGTCCAGGTCAAGGCAGCTGCAGAGCTAATTGACCCCAGGGCAATGGCTTTGTGGATTGGGATTATCATTCTGAATTTCATCCATTAATGAACTGTCAGCCAAGGCAGAGCCTGGAGTACAAGTGCAGCCTGCTGTCCCTCCTCCTTGTGCTGTGCTAGCAGGGCAGGAAGCTGCCGGGGAGGCAGGGAGCTGGGTGTAGCCCAGGCTGAGGTGACCGTGCTGGGGCTTCGATAGTCAGCTCCTGAGAGGGAGCAGCCATCTCACCACCAGGCAAAGGCATTGCTGATCCCTCCCTCCCTGCCAAGGCAGGGTACAGGCACTGGATGTGGTTACCTCTGAAGTGTCAGCCTCAAAAAATCCCAAGTTAGGCACTGAAATAAAAAGGCACTTGTGTCCATCTCTGTGGTCACTTGCACACCTCCTAAATAAGAAGTAGTAGCATTCCTTTGGTTCACCGAGGAGTTCCATGGTTACAGTCATTGGAGTTTGGAAGCAGCCAGGATCCTTATGATGGGCACCTCACTGAGGGCTGCATGGGAACTGAATAGTTCTGTGTTCCGAGTGCTGGACTGTGAACAGTATGTCGGGCACAAGCCAGCAAACAGTGATGAGGACCAAATGTTGGATAACATTTTATTCAGTAGGTGCCACCCCTGCTAAACTTTGAATTATCTGGTGTGGGGAAAATGGCACACAATTTGGGATGTGAAGCTCTACTGTAAAGTAAATGTGCAGGGAGGACAAAGAGTGTTTGCCCAGGTGACCCTGCCTCGGACACCTCTGGGTGCCTCTTTACTTCTGCAATGACATTGTTCACGGTAACATTGCCTGTGCAAAAATACATGCACACACACACACACTCTCCTTCCCTCTCTCTGCTCCTAAGGTTAATTGATATGAACTTCACTTATTTTCATCATTTCATGTGCCATCATTTCTCGTTCAAGCTGTTGGCTGGTTTTAGGCAAAAATATGCATGTAGAGATGAGAGAAAGAAAGTTTTTTCCCTGTCCTTTTGTAAAGCCATCAGGTTGTATTTAGGCTATGGCCAATGCATGGTTGAAAAGCTCATTTAAGAGAGCAGCAAACCACTAGGAAACACTTGTTTTGAAAAGGTTGTAAATTCTAATGTTGACATTTGGGTGTGGAGAAGAGAGAAGCAGGAGGAGAATAAATGCCAAAGTAAATGTGTTACCATAATTTTCAGGGGAATAAGGTTGCATGGATTTTTTCAAGTGTAGCTAGAAAATATAAGTCTGCTGAGCCGTAGTGTTTTATTTAACAGTCTTCACATTCTCAGAAACCTGTTTTTGCATGTGGAATGCAGTGGCAGTATTGGTAATCAGAATGCCAAGAGAAATTTTTTTTTTTTTGAAAGCTGTGGATTCCCTCACCCTTTGTTGTTTCCAGGAACCAGTATTGGGAAATGAAATGAAATGAAATGAAATGAAATGAAATGAAATGAAATGAAATGAAATAAAATAAAATAAAATAAAATAAAATGTTGCTTCAGAAGGTTCATGTGAGAGACAGATGAAATGGCTGAACTAAAGGAAAACCCTTATGAAAAAGATAAAAAAAGCTGAGTGAGACCTCCAAGCTATTTCTGGAGTCTCTCTGTACACCTTTGGCGAGCCAAAGTACATCTGCAGTGCTGAGAGTGCCCTGTCTGATGCAACCTCAAGCTTGGAATCACAGCTTCCACCCAAAATCCTGTCTAGCCTCAGAACTCAAAGGATATGGGCACCAGCTGGATGAGGTTTCTTCTTCCCTATGTGTCTTGAGGAGCCTTCTATCAGTGTAGTCACTGCAGGGGGAGGTGCAGCTGAGAAATGCAGCTTTTCCAGGAAGCAGAGGGAGGAAGTGTTGGTTCCATGCACAGAGGGATCATAATCACTAAGCTGTCCTAATGAAAGAAACAGCCCAAGAGGTGTTTTGAGACGTCACCCAGAAGTAGAGTGGGCTCAGCACCTTGTCTCTGCTCCCTGCAGCAGGGCAGGATTGGGCCACAGCGCTGCTGCTGCCTGGGGATTGCTCTGATGGAATTGTGGTATAAAGCAGCTCAAAACAGGGATCCAGCTTGGGATCCTCGAGCTGCTGCTAGCAGGTGTTTCTGAAAGGGGAAAACCTTACACATTACTTCAACCTGTTAAGAAGTCATCTCAGCTAAGCTTTCTGGAGAGCTCTGAAACATTTCCCCACGCTTCCACCGTAGCAAGCACTCGTTAAAGAATCCTTAAGTGTGTTTTGTCAGCACTTGAAGTGGAGATTACATCATCTTGTAATATATGTCTATAAAATCAAGGCACAGCAGCTTTCCCTTTCAGAACGTGTACTTCTGTGAAGGAGACATGAACACTGCATCTGCTGGTCAGAGTACAGTACTGCCTCCTTCCCCTGCTGCTTTAATTGCCTGTAGTAGCCTTTTCTAGGACAGGAAGTTTATATTATCTCTTCCAATTGAAACTTTATTAATGTTGAGTAAGGAACTGGACTTTGGATACTTTGTCTAATGTAGTTACTTGAGCACTTGGAACTTAGGGACCTAAAAGGATAACAGACTGGGCTGCCTGATGCTTCTAAATTAAATGTTACTTTTCATGAGAATTCTCTTTTAGGATATATTTCTATTATACAATCATCAGGTGCTGTTTTTCCATATGATTCAGTTTAATCAAAATGCCATTCTTTACTCCTTCTATTTCTAGTGGTATGTTTTGCAATTTTCTGGGGAAGTAAAGGTCACAAATAGATTTGGTTCAAATGCTGCAGTGGCTTTAGATTGATTCTGTTTTTGACCAAGTCTAAACATTTCTTTTCCTCAAAAAATGTCACTTCTGGAAGTGGGGATGCTTTGCTGGGGCTAGTGCCAGCTCAGGGGGGAATGGTTTTGTTTTGTTATCACTTCTCAGGGGCTGCAGTGCCAGATGCTGGAGCTGCCAGCCACCTGAGAGCCTCCAACCCCCCTGTCATCTCCCACTTGCCCTTATAAACACCTCCAGCCACTTCACCCTTGCTCAGCTCGTGAGGGGAACACTTTCAGCCCAAAACAGAACCCTTGTAAATCATATGTTAAAAGTGTTTTACAGGTGGGAAACGTGCACACAGGGTGCATTGTTCACATGTGGCTGTAAGTGATGCCAGAAAGCACAGGAAAAGGGGAGCAGGGCCACGTGAAAGCCCTAAGGGAAGAGACTTCAGCTGGGCACCAACAAGACCATGAGCCTCGCAGGTTGCTGGCTGGTGGCTGCAGCTGCATTCAGCTCTTGGAAGCCTTTCTTAATTCAGAGGCACGGGAAGAGGCCCCAGGAGCACCCAGGAGCCAGAAAACATTCAGATCCCTGCTCGGTGAGCAAAGAGGCTGCCGATGGAAGTGAAGGGGAAAGGATCAGCTTCCCCCATGCCTTGAGGCAGGGCAGGGTCTGGGTGGAGGGGAGAAGAGTAGGGGCCAGGGGAGGAGGCAGCAGGGCACCTGGAGGGGTCAGAGGAGTTGTCTCCCGGGTTTGAAGGATGGGGCTGTTTGTCAGGGAGCAACAAATCACTGTGAGCCCCAGAGTGAAAGGGAAAATGTCCTGAGGATGTGCTCCAGTGGCATTTTTGGACCGAAAGCCTAGGGATGGATCTCCTGACAGCTGGAAGTTTTGAGAAGGCAGCTGGGCTGCTGTCACCCTGTGGCTGGAGACCCTGCACTCTGCAATTTAAATTAAGCTGTCATGGACCTCAAGATGTTTGTGCTTTCATCCTGGCCCACCTAAATCCTGTCTATTTGATTTTTCTTTTTTTCAAGCATGCAGGCAAGACCAAGGACTTGTTTAAATGGGGAGAAATGGCCTTACATTTAACATAATTATAGTATTTCTATTTGAGGGAACAATTTGAAATAGGTTTAATGTTTAGCTGTAAAAATGGCTTTAATATTTTAGATGGGCTTTAATTCATCCTCCTAAGTGTTCCCTTTTTTCCCTGGGTTAAACTTGAACTTCGTGAGCACTGATGGTATGAAAAGATATAATTAATAAATGTATCTAAAGAAATTAAGGGCATCAGAATTCTGCCAAGCTTTGTGCAGGGCTTACCTCTCTTACCTCTTATTTGGTGTTGCATCTGGGCTCTCTCCCAAAACTTTGCAAGCCTTGCGTGGCTTTCTTGGCCTCACTGAAGCTGCATCCCAGTGCTCCTGGATGCATCCATGGGGGTTGAATGGGTGACTCCCCATGCCAGAGGCTGTGCCCAGCTGTGGTGGGAAGAGATCTGAAGAGATGAGGTGCAACATAAAGTTATAGGTAAGTTCCAACTTTCAGAGCTGATGCGAACATCGCGTTTAAAGACAGAGCAGGGTGAGGCAGGTCTGGGCTGCCTCGGATGTTTTTGTCAGCTGCTGGTGGTGCTGGCTGCCTGTGATCTTGCTGCTGGAGAGATGCAAGATCTTGCTGTGTTGACAGCAAGCAGTGATTCTTCTGCCACCTTGGTAGCTCTCAGATGGGGGCTGCACTTCCCTCTGGGAAGGGTCTTTGTTAAGGGTTGTGCTGAGAGTGGTGTAACCTGCAGTTCTGGGAAACTCTCTGTGGTCACAGTGTGGGGACCTCAGCTCAGGACTTTTATTGACCTTACTTCATGAAAGGTGGTTTTTTTGGTTGTTTGTTTGTTTTGCCCTTCATCCTTCCCATGCTCACCTCCAAAGGAGCCGAGGTCTGTCACCACCAAAACTCTGCAGCAGTACAGAGAGAACTGGGCACTTGGCCCACATCTCAAAAGCAAGAGGAGATGAGTGAATAGCTCTGTATTCTGTCCGTGAGGAGAGTGAGGTCATGGTGATGGTGACAGTGCTTTGTGTTGGAGAGTTCATTATTAATTGTGTTATCTCGACTTTCATGCTGTCTTTGTGATGTACCAAATGACCACCCTTCAGCAATGCAAAGCACTCCATCTCTGGGTTACAGAGTACCTCTGGGTTCTGGCTTTCATTAAATTTGTTCTGCTGTGTATGTGCACAGCATTCCTTTCCCCTTAGACAGGCTTTTAAGCGAGCCAGGCCATAAAAGTATTTACATTTTTCTATAGCGTTTGGTCTGTACACAGTCAAACAAGCGTGGCACTCACTAAGGAATTGTGGGACTGGGATTCAGTGGGAATGTGGCATCCTAAGCTGCAACAGGCTGGCTTGCCTTGCTCCCATCCCTGCACTGAGGAGACAATTTCACACAGAAATGTCTCTGTGGCTATGAAACTTCTTTGCAGGCGCCAGAAAGAGGAAGTGCGTTGTGCCTATCTAGACATAATTCCAAGCAGCAGATTGTTAACATTATTCTACTCGTAGGAAAAGCTCTTCTTTGTTTTAAAGACAGATCTGGTGTCTGTTCAAGATGTGTTTGATGCATTTAAAGCCCCATACATAGCAAGAGGGCTATAGAAGATGCCCTCAGCACTGCTTAAGGCTTTTAGAGGTGTCCTCTCTCCTGAGTCAGTCTTAATCCCTCACCTACTTCCCTGCACACTGCTGACATCAGCTCTGTGACTGATGGTGCGGGATCAGGGTTTTGGGACTTTTCTTGCAGAGCAAAGGTTTGTTGCATGTTCCTTGTTCCCTGTTCTTTGTACCTTTGTTGTGGAGCAGTTGTGGCAGCTGGGGAAAGAGAGCTGGAGAGGGACTTTTGGCAAGGGCATGAGGTGACAGGACAGGGGAGAATGGCTTTAGACTGGCAGAGGGCAGGGTTAGGTCAGATATTAGGGAGAAATTCCTTACTCAAAGGGTGGTGAGGCACTGGAACAGGTTGCCCAGAGAAGCTGCAGATGTCCCATCCCTGAAACAGTTCAAGGCCAGATGGAATGGAGCTTTAGCCACCTGGCTGAGTGGAAGGTGTCCCTGACCATGGGAGGGGGTTGGAACTCGATGAGCTTTAAGGTCCCTTCCAACCCGAACCATTCTGTGGTTCTGTAATTCAAGTGAGCTCAGTGGGACCAACCAGGCTGGGGCAAGGATACAACTCAGGGCAGGTGCTCCAGTCCTGCAGCATGGTGAGTGCTTGCTGATGCTGGGGTTTGCTGGAACTTCCTGGATCCAGGTGTCCCAGTTCCACTGAAATTCAGTGGGATTCTGGCTCCAGGCACTCTGTCACATGTCCCATGCGGTTACAAGTGAATCTTAAGTAGGTACAGAGACTTTCCAGCATGCCTGGGCACCTCACTCCTGGTAATGTCAGCATAAGGTAGCAGCCTTGGCATGTTTGGAAATCCCACTAAACATTAACTGCAACCCTGCTTAGCCAAACCCCTCATCCAGGCTCCCTTTCCTTTTGGCTCTATGGGAACAGCCCTGGAGATAGAGGGAACAGAAATGCAGGAATCAGGCCCCTTGACTGTCCTGAAAGACATCCTTTCCAGATGTTAAGAAAATTAGCTGTCTTCCTCTGTTATGAGGAAAAACCTTGGACTGAATTGATATCAATTTATGTATATATATATATATATAATATATATATATCTATTGCTGTGGTTAAGTGCAGTACACATGTCTGATGTATCCACTGAAAAGTCAAGAAACAGTTTCTGTAAGAGCCACAATGTATTTCCCTGTTGTACTGAGTGGGTGTATGAATATGATTTTATGTGTCCTTTCACATATACGTGTCTGCATAAATACAAAAATATGGCTCTGTATCTATCATTCCGTGACTCTCACCTGTCATATCTCTATGGACTGTATGTATGATCTATCCATCCATCCATCCATCCATCCATCTAAATAGTTTAACCCTATATTCATATTGGAGATACCATAGCAAAGTGTTTGTGGTTTTTACAGAAATATTTATTTCTACTCTGACACGGACACATGAAGCAGCTTCCCAGGATGATGCTCTGAGGAGTGCACTGAAGAACTGTGAAGAGCTGGGAGGTAGCAGGTACAAAGGTGGCACACCTGAGCTGCTTCTGGCTGCCCTGGAACATCCCCCTGAAGCTGACATTTATGGTAAATACTTCCTGCTGATGGCATTATTGCAGGAAATACTAAATGGATCTGATGTTGAATGCTTACAGTCTTACCTTTCCTGATAACTCTATGTTAATGTAACATTAATTATTCCTGACTTACAATGCTGTTGAATGTTGATAAAGGCTGAATTGCTACTTGAAATGCTGATCCTGACAGCCTTGTGGCAGGCACTAAAATGTGATTTCCCAGTCTTAGGGGAAGAAAAGGGAATACATTACTACTCTGATTATAGCACTTCAGAGGAAACATATTCCAGTCACATCTCATGGAGCGCTCACCTGAATCCCTCTTGCCTTCGGTAGCCAGTGCCTTTGCACACGACATAAAAGGAATATACATTTCCCTTTTCTTTATTTAAAATTTTATGGCAATTGCTGATGTGGGTTTAGTTCAGCATGTGTGAGCAGATCCCCACAAGAAGGATGCTGTGCGTCCATGGAGCAGTGGGCATTTCCTTCACCTGACAGCTGGCACGTGAGAGTAAAACTTGGGGAGCAAACAGAGAGAGACCAATTCCCACTGGTATTGCCGTCCCTGTGATTTTGAATCTGAGTTTTTTGCCTCCAAACTCTGTCATTGCCCATTTCTGTGCACCCACTGTTTATGTCTCGTGTAACACTGCCATTTTCATGGTATAAAGAACATGGGAACTGTAGCAAAGCTGAGGACTACCAGGACTGGGAAACCACGGGGATTAATTTCCCATTTAGCTTGTCAGCTATGTTCAGCTATTGTCCTCCAAAATCCTCTCCTCCTCAGTGCTGTAGGAGGAAATAACCTCCATCCCACCCCAAAGTCCCCACCTGTGTGGCAGGGGAAGGGCTGAGGAAGGGAGGAGAAATGCTTATAAAGTAGGATTTTGAGGAATCTTCTTCCACTGTCCTGCACAAGCAACCATTTGTGGCCGTCACTGTAGGAAAAAATGTTCCATCTCTCAGAGGGTGTTTGAGGTTTCTGTTTGTTTGTTTATTTGAAAAGAAAGCATCTGGCATTTGTGTGCAAACATTAATGAGTCATTTAAAATAGACTCAACACTGCATTTGTGAAGCTGGGATCTTCCAGCTAGAAGAGATGAGATGAGTGGAGAGGAGAGGAGATGAGATGAGATGAGAGGGGGCAGGCACACCCTGAAGGACTGCTTTCCAAGGATGAGGAGGGCAGACAAATTTAATTTTTACCTCCCTCCTCTTCCCACCTCACCTATCAAGAGCACTTCCAGCCTTCTAAAACCCCTTGGTGAGCACTTTGAAATCAGAGCTAAAATGGGTATCTTTGAGGCTACTGTGCCCTCTGTGGAGAGCCCAGCACTTGGCTGTGGGTCTCTCCAAGGAAAGCAGTTTATTTCTGGCACTGCGCAGGGCCACAAATAGACCTGCTGGTGGGGAGGGAGGGAGGGACAAGTGTGGGTTGGTCTGGCTCTGTCCTTTCCGCAGTGTCAGCTGGCAGCTGGAACCACTCGAGTCCATTAAAATTCAGAAATATGTGAGAAGTGAGGCTCTAAGAAGACTCAGCCATGTTCTCGGAGGTTTCTGAGCAGCACAGCAGGCCAGGAAGCCCTGGCTGGAGCAACATTTGATTCCAGCAACATTCCAGCAGATGGGGAATGCTGGGGCTATAGGAACTTCTGGAGTTTCTTTACAGGAGGAAATTGCCCAGTATAAATACAACATTTAAATCTCCAGCAGTGTAACACTCAGAGAATTCCAGTTTTGGGAGCAAGAAATCTTCCTGCTTTAGATTTATCTCTGGGAAGGAGCTGTAAGCTAAATCTCCCAACAGGAAAAGGTATTCTTGTGTCAGGTTACACTTCCACCATCTGCTCTGTCACTGGCAGCGTGATGATGCTGTGCTGGCTGTGCCAAACTTTTTCCTTCTCTAAAGCCTACACACTCCAAGATTATTAGAAAGAAGCTACTGCACCACATACAAATATTTGATTTTGTTTGCTGCTTGATTTTGTCCATTTCTGCTTCTCAGGCCTTTACTATAGAGAGGAAAATGAGCTGAAGCAACTTTGGCACCTGGGTTATGCTTGAGAAATGGAGAGAGCACTGTGCAATCTGAGCACCTGCTGAAACTTCCCCCATGCACCCAGAGTGTTCCTCCCCTCTGTCATAGTGAACTCATTCATCTTCCAAATTCCTTTTCGTAGATGGCTGCTGAATCATGCACAGAAACTCTCATGGAAGGGAGAGCAGAGACTTCCTCAGGCAGTGCTCAGCAGTGAACGGTGGTCGAGTGGAATTTCCTGGCTGCTGCTGCTGCAGAGAAGGCTCAGGACATGCAGGTCCAACACCCCTGTTCATGGAAGTAGTTTGCATTTGAGGAGAAGCTATAATTTAAAAAACATATTTTAGATAGGTGTAGCTTAATTTCTTTTGCCTCTGGAAGCAGCTGTGCCTCTGTGTGTGGAACAGTTTCACTGTGTCAAACCGTCCCAGCTCCAGAGGCTCTTAACACTGCACCAGCATTCATAAACCCTTACAGCTTCCATGTGGAGATGAACCCTTGATGTCCCTTCATCTCCTGGGGGTGTCACTTCCTGTGGACAGCTGGGCCCAGGCTCTTGAGATGTAAAAGGGGAGTATACTTCAGCCTGTCGGGGCTCTTTCAAAGAAGTGATGCAGCTGGTTTGTCTGCTGAGGTGGAGCTTGGATGCCTCCCAGGGATTGCTCTGGTGTTTGGTCATCATCCCACAGGCTTTGCAAGGAGGGTCACTTAATTTTGAGCAGGATGTTTCATACTCCTGAACACTACATGCTCTAGAGTGCTGTGTGGATGGAATGTTAGAGGTGAACAATATAAAAGCGGATATGAAGGAGAGAGTGGGCACCTTCTCAGCATGGTTAAATGAATTGGGAACCAGGGTGCCCAAACGGGGACAAGGCTGCAGGGAAGGATTTTGGTGATCCTCTCTTTTAGTGCTGCTTGTGGGGCTGAAAAAGGACCCATGCTTGCACAAAAGAGAGCAGATATCCAGGGCTAGAAATACGAGTGGTGAGTGAAGGAGGGGAAGGACAGGTGAAGTGGTTCCTGAAGGAATCACAAAACACTGACGAGTGTCTGCAGAGGGGCTGAGCTTCTTTACTCAGGCTCGTGCAATAATTAATCCTTTGTGATCCTGACAGATGCCTGCAGAGAAGCAGAAACAAAAGATCGTGGTCTGACAGTGATTAATGCATCATTAGTTGTCAGATTAAGAATTTTGGAAGTGTGTAGATAAGCCCTAGGCCAGGTTGCTGATTGTGTTTGGGAAAACTGCAGAGGCTGGCAGTGTGTGGGGAGCTGGGCTTCAGCAGTTACTTACCACGGGCACTCACTGTGCTTTGTCTGAAACCAAGCTGTTAACAGGACAGGGGGAGAAATGGGTGTGCAATATATCCAACAAAGCTCTGCCTCAAGCGTGGGTTATACTGGAAAAGTGACCAAAACCGGAGCCGACCCCAGCCTGTGTTACCCTGGCATCTTTGCAGGGTATGGGAGAGGCTGGGCAACTGCTGCAGTTCATTGCTGTCATCCAGGACGCTGTGAAGGGGGGAAATGCAGCTCTTGCTGTCTGTGCTCACGGCTGGGAGATTGGGGGTGCTGTTGGGGAGCTCCTGGTGCCCCACAGGGTGGGCAGCAGAGAGGATGGGAGCTGCATGGGGCAGCACGGGGGTGTTCCCAGGGACAGCCCGACCTCCCGTGCTGCTGCAGCAAAAGGCATTGCCTGGGGGACTGTGGTGGTCCTGCTGCAGCTCCCAGGCTGGTTCCTGCTGGGGATGAACACAGCAGCACTCACCTGAGAGCTGGAGGGGAGATGTTTGGATGGCAGCAGGTCTGAGTACACCTGGGTGCAGGTTTACAGCCACTCAGGGAGGCTGTGAGTCAAACCAAGAGGCAGTGGGCAAGTTCAGGCACCTCCAGGGCTAGGCAGCAGCAGAATGGGAATATGGAGCTCCCAGATCGCAGGTTTCAACCAGTGTGCCCGAATTCTCCCAAAATCTTTCTTAAGGTGTCTACAGTACTTGCAGGGTTTGGTTTTATTGTAACAGCAGCAGCCTTTAATCTCTGTGGCTCCTGTTCTTCTGGTGTAAGATGAGGTTACTGATGCTGAACCCTGTTTTGCAAAGAGCACTGCTATCCCCGTGTGAATGTTCCTGCAGACAATCACAATATTTAACATATAACATTGCTCTGTTATATGTTAAATTTCCTCTGCCTAATACTCACACCAGTTTCCAAGATTCTTAACACGTAGATTTTTGTCAGTTTTCAGAAGAGGGATTTGCTGAGGAGCAAATCTCCACAAAGGGCTGGAGAAAGAGGAGGACTGTAAGCCCCGCCTAGCCTTGGTTGGTTTGGCATGAACAGGGTGGGGGCTGAACATGTCCCTTCACCTCGAGTGCCCAGCACTGCACAGGACCAGCACTGAAGTGTTAATTATAGTCACACACGGCCATCCTGTGTTTGCCCATTTTCCTCCGGGTGTCTGAATGGAAGTGCTTTAATCCTTTCAGTTCTTGGTAGGAAAAGCTGTTGACACCCTGTGTCTGTCCCATGGGGGTGATGAGTGTCACGGACTGATCCTGCTGTCCCCTGTGCATCAGGGGCTCTCTGGAGCCTGTTCCAGCTCTCTTCCAGCCCCAGCTCCCAGTTTCAGTCCTAAAGTGTTTTGTTTTGTTTGCCGGATGTTTCCTCTTGTTTTCCCATTGTCATTCGCTGTGAGTAGAACTGCCACAAAACAAAAGAGCCTTCCCACATCCTCCCAGGCAGGGCTCATTGTCTGCAGGGGCATCCAGCCTGCAGCACCAAGGAGCTGCTCAAAACCTTCCAGAACACAACTCCTTTCCCTGAAAACGTGGAGCCGTATGCTTGGGCTGATGTCAACTGGTGTAGCTCCACTGATGTCGATCCAGCTTATACAAGCCAAAAATATAGCTTAAAGTAAGTGAATCAGTCTGCTGGAATGTAGCCAGCTCCGAAGCATACCTGTCCCACGGGAATGCTGAGAAGTGAAAGCTGCTTGCACCCTTTTTGACTGATAACCCACAAACAAGCCACAGATCTGCCACGGCAGAAAGGCTGCAGTGCCACGTGTGAGTCCCTTTGCCCGCTGTAAAATGTCACCAGTTCTGGAGAGGGGTAGGGATGGTCCCATTGTTTATACAGCTCCATAAATGAACTAACACATCCATCTTTTGTCTTTATTTTTTTTCTTTTTTGAAATTTTCTGATTTCTCGGGGGTAGCCCAACTTGCTGGTGCCAAGAGGCTTCTTTCACTTAGGGGTAGGGCTGCAAGACCGTGGGCTCCAAACCCCATAACAAAAGGGATAAGGAGGTGGAGCAAGGCAGAGGCAGACTACCAGGCACTGCAAACCTGGGCTTTCCCTGGGGTTGCCCATGTGTGAAATCATAGGATTTTTCTAAGGTAAAAGGCATCAGCAGCCGTGCTGGCTGATGGTGCAGGGGCAAGCACTGCCAGTCCTACAAGGCTGCACCCTGGAAAGAGCAGCTAGGATCGAAAAGAGGAGTTTATTAACTCCAGATTTCTACAGCGAGGCTGGCATGCCAACAATGGGGTCCGAACACAAAGGATCCCTTGCAGATATAAATCAGGGGAAGGCATCTCCAAAGGCTCCTGCCAGCCTGAGTCACACAGCCCCTGTGCCAAGTGCCAGCTGCTGAGTGGCAGTGGGCCCACAGCTGAGTCACAGGCTCCCAGCTCAGGGGGCATTGCTGCTGTCCTGATTAGCAAATCCACTGAGAATGTGCTGTGCTGATTGCGGGGCACAGGTGTCCCAAACAGAGGGCTTGTCCCTCAGTGATGGACAAAGGGTGCTTGGGGGGCAGCTGGTCAGTCTCTAGGGGAAAAGGAGGAGGTGAGCTATAGGTCCTGTGATGGCTCACTTGAGGAGAGGCTTTAGGGAATAGAGGATTTGCCCCTGATGAAGGAAGTAGGGCAATGGCTATCACTGTCCCAGCCATCATAACCTCTACCTGCTTGGAGATGTTTAGAAATGTCTTTATTATGTCATTTTGTCTACAGGAACAGATGGAAAGGCTGGAAGGGTTATCTCCTGCTGTGCTTGATACAGCTCCTCAGCTGGAAATAAGCATCCCTGGAGCTGAGCCAGTACAGAGAACATGTGTGTGCACCCCTTGCGTGTGCTGGCACAGCATCAGCCTTCCTGAGGGAAGGGTGGGAGCCTGAGCGTCCCCTCGTGTGGCTGCAGTGGACTCACACTCTCCCAGCTGGCTGGCAGCTTAAAGCCCTCCTAGCCCTGCGGGGAAAAGGACCCTTCCCTTCGTACAAGGTCCTTAAGGAAGGTTTAGTAGAGGGTTGGGTACATCAGGAACAGCTGTCAGGATGGGGAAAACAGCAAACAACCCTCTTGTTGTGTTCCTCCTGTGCACTGCAATGTCTCTCACCCCTTGGCTCCCCTTCAAATGCTGGTGGAGTTCACTGACAAGTGAAAGTTTTCTAGTGGGTAAATTAGTTCCTTTTTTGTTGGGTTTGTTTGGGGGGTTTTCATTTGTTTGTTTGTTTTATTACAGGGGAAAGACTATGGGGCCTGATGTTAGGTCAGAATTGGAACTGGAACTTTAAATACAAAGCCCTTTCCCCCCCTAAATGATCGTGTACACTGGTCTCTCAACCTTGTACTCAAGTCCAAGACACCTGAGCACTGAACAATTTTCTTGCTGCTGCTGAACACAGTAGGACACTGGGGAATGTGTTTTGCTGTTCAAATCTGTCCTGAACTTGCTACTTTTCATGTCCTTTTCAAAAACTGATCATCTTGAACCTTCCTATTTTGCTTGGAGTATAAACTTTTCATGGGGATGCTTTCCTGTTTGCACCTACCCTGCAGATCTTCATGTTAATCTTTGATTGGGACCTTGTTGGTATTTCTGCAGAGTAAACAGAGTTATCATATGTATCCAGAACTTAAAATTCAGGTGAGAGCAGCTTGTGTAGGTGCAGGGATGTGCATTGCAGAGACAGGCAGAATAAAGTTCAGTTATTTTTCTTTCCTTTTTGTGCCGCAGGACAAACCTTCCCCAAAAATGGAGGCTTTGCCACACATTTTCCATAACCAGCCAAATAAAATATTATGTTTGATAGCATTCAGGGTCAGAGAAATAACTCAGGCTCTGGGCTTAGCATTTTTTCTTCCTCACAGTGGCTTCTGCTGAATGATAATCTTTAAAACTATGCATGTGGGGGGCCAGATCCTGACCCCCATTGCATCTGCTCTGCGCTGCTGCAAAAACTGCCCAGCAGGAACAAAGTGAGATGAGTTGTTTGCTACCAGCTCTGGAAACTTTTTCTGCACTGAAACAAGGGAAAATCAAGCTGGAGTGGGCTGGAGTTATTCATAGAGCTTGCTGTGTTGAGTAACCCAGTAGTTTTCTTTAAAGACTCTGAGTAGCTTGGTTTATACAGCTTCTATTTTCGCTGTTTAAAATTGATATTTTGTTTTAACAATAATTCAGTCTTGGCCAGTTTATTTATAAAAAAAGTCTGCATTGAGTTTATCCATAATTATCCACCTCTGGAATCCCAATTTTGCCTATTCTCCATTTTCTCACAACTTGACAGTACTCTGAGCTTTCCTCAGAGGGATGGATCAATGGATCATGGAACAGAGAACAAGGAGGAAGTTTCAGTTTTCATTACTAATAATGTAATATTAAAAAGCATCAGGGTTGGGGTTTTTTTGTTTCTTTGTTGTTTGTGGGTTTTGTTTGTTTGTTTGGGTTTTTTGTTTGGGATTTTTGTTTTGTTTTCCATTGAAACCTTTTCTTTGCTTGTGTTTTTCTGTTTTTAAACCAGCAAGAGAATTTCAGAGGCTTCATTTGCACATTTATCCTTAGGAATGTCAATGCTGGGATCCTATTGAATACTGCAGGACTGCTACTCCAACCTGCACTGCATTTTCCCTGATCATCAGTCCCTCAGTCTTTCCAAAGTCCTTCTCTTTCTACCCAGCTGGGGCTGCCCTGTGTGCCAGGTGGCTGCAAACCACAGTGTGGGCACCAGGCATATCCCTGCTAGAGGAAAATCCCAGGGAAGGAGGTAAAAGCACAGGCACTTTCTAGCTGCACCTTTAGCCAGGACTTTGCTGTTTTGCTGCTAGTAAGGGATTTGTATTTTTTTTTTTAATCTATCTTTTCTCCCAGGTTTCTGGAAGGATGCATGCTGTTCCCCAGTGTTGTTATGTATCCTTCTGGGCACCCCACCCCAAGCCCCACTGAGGAGGAGTTATACTTGTCCCCACCAGCACCGACTGAGCAGCCAGGCAGGTCACTGCTGATGTGGGGAGGCCTTGGCTCCACCTCCCTTGCTCCTGAGCACTTTCTGCTGCTGGCTTTACTTCTCTACCTGCTGTTTATAGTAAGCACTCGTCACAGATGTAAGCTCATTAATCACCCCAAGCCATGCTTCCCTGATTCCATTTATAGCTCTATTCCCTCTCTATTCCTTTTCACAGCCCCCACCTTAGTCACTACTCTGTTCTTGGAATCTGGGCTTTGCTTTTATTTTAGCTTGGAATGGATAAAGCACGAAAAAAAGAGGAAAATTTGGAAAGGCAGACTAATATCACAACAAAGTGTATGTAGGATACATTTAATGTTAGACTACTTGGCCTAAAGCGTATGGGCAGAAGACTGGCAGCAAAGCTACTGCATTAAGTGAAACAGAGACCATTTACCCTCAGAAGTTAATAGGCACAGGACAGACAAACAGGAGCCCTGTCATCCTCTTGGGATTTCTTGTGTCCTGCCAGCAGCTGAGATTGCTTTACTGCCCTTAGCACTGGTCAGACCAGTGCTGACCTTGGCCACCAGCCTGACTGAGAGTCCCATGGGCAGCCCACAGGAGGAGGGGAAGGGCCATGACATGTAAAATTCTCTGCAGAGGCATTTGGGTGCCCAAACATGCAGAGAGGCACTTCCTGGCCTTTCAAAAGTGTGGTGGTTTGAGCACCTCTTCCCCCTCCTTCTCCACTGACCTTGGTGTCTGCAGAACTGTTCCTCTCATGTATTCTCCCTCCTCTCTTCTCTGGATGCAATTACGTCTGCCCAATGACCTTTTTTCTTTCCTTTTCAAATGTGTTGTCACAGAGGCGTTACTCTCATTCCTGATTGTCCCAGCTTTGACCAGCAGCAGGTCTGTCTTGGAGCTGGCTGGCATTGGCTCTGCTGGATGTGGGGGAATCTTCCAGCATCCTACAGAAACCACCCCTGCAGCCCCCCATCCTACCAGCACCTTGCCATGCAAACCAAATACATTAAGTTCTTTGGGGGATTGGAGGGAGAGAGGAGAAAAATTCCCATTTCAGGGATTGAGTCTGAAGAGCCTGACCCACTTGGAGGCCTTGGGAAACCTCTCGAGGCACCTCTCTTTGTGTCTACTCTCCTAAATACCTTGGTAAATCTGCTTCAAAATAGTTCTTACTTCTGTTGAGCAGTTTCTGCTGGCAACAGTCTCAGTGGAGTCCTCCTGGCTGTGTGAAACTGCTGTCCTGACACTGCAGTGTGAGGGTTATATGGATCCCAGGGGTGGCAGATGACTCCAACAGTAGCCTGTTCCTGGCTGACATGGATAGGTCCTAGCAGACCTTGCAATAGGTCCATCAACAGCAGCTGGAGAGAGCTCTGGTCCTGGAAAACAATGTGTCAGCTGCCTGGCTTGGGTTGAATTCTTCAGTGCTTCGTCTGAACCTAATGTGTAGCAGTATTGCTTAGGGACAAGCTGTGCTGCCACCCCTGCTGCAGTCCTGCTGGCTTGGAGCATGGGATCCGCCTGTCCAGGCCCAGGAGGGGCTGGCAAGATGGACTGGATTGCAGTACTGTTTGAAAGGTGCACAGACCTGCAAGTCTCTTGTATTTATATAATTTTGTCCATCTCTTTCTGCATCTGAATTTTAAACATCTGTTATAAGGCAGTGCTGCTTTAGTGGTGAGCCAAGTTTTTCTTCTAAAACACATGTTCCCTAAAGCCTTTGTCCTTTCTTTCCTTTGTTCTGATTTATTGCCCTTGCCTTAGCACATGTGTGAAGCACAGCGGAGGAACAACTACCAAACCCAACAGAACAGTCCTCTCTTCCCTCTTCCCAGCCCACATGCATCAGGATTAACACCCTGAATAATTTATATCAAGTGATTCAACAGTGAACTAATTTACCTCTAATTTCTTACCTGCCTCCAAGTAAACATGCTGATTAGGGTGAGTGTATGTTGATAATGTGAGGATTATGGCGAACCCAGCAAAAGCCACTGTGGAGAACTGAAAAAATGAGGTAAGCACTAAATCTAGAGAATGGTAGTGAGATTAAAAAAAATACAAATTGTTGACTGGCTTTTCTAAATAGGCATTTTGTGGATATAAATTTTTATGTCCTTTTATTGATTACCTAAAACGGCCTAATTTGTCAAAAACTCTCTCCCACAAAATAAAGGCCACTTTTTGGTATCCCAGGGTAAGCATCAAGGACCCAAGGCATGCAATTGCTAGTAAAAAAAAAAGAATTGTAGAAAAATAAAATTTAAAAATTGTGAGGCTTGTAGGGCTCTATGAGATAGTGAAGTTCTATTGAAGTTTTTTTTTGGAGTGCTCTTGATGGGAAGCTTTTTGTCATATTCAGGCCTGTTAACTGTATTGGTTAACAAAGGAGAGCATTCAAAAACCTGCTCAGAGGCATATTTGTCTTTTTTTTTCTTTCTTATTTTTCTTTTCAATCTTTTTTTTCTCCTTTCTAAATGGAAACCAACTTTCCTAGCAGAATGTTTTACAGAATCTGCTTCCTTGAAACCAAAGTGAGGCAACAGCTGTGCTTGCAGCAAGTTGCAACATCTCCTTGCTGTATGGAGGCACATCTTGTCAAAAGTTGTGCTGGTAGCAAAACCTTGGTGAAAGAGCCTGCCTGGCTGGGGGCTGTTCACCCCTCTGAGGGGAGCTGGAGACACAATTTCTCTTGGTTTCTTTGAAGAAAGAATTGTACTCCAGCCAAGTTCAATGAACTGAAGCTTAATTAAACCTAGACCTGAATTTGAGAGAATTTGGGCCAATAGGTGGGTTCTAGTGAAAACTAAGTCAGACTTTGACTCCAAACCAGCAAAACTTCCTGATTTTGAGCACCTTTCAAGGATTCAGTGAAACCAGGAAGTCAGGGATGGTGAGGAAACGGAAACTCAGTGCTGGTGTGTAAGTCTCGTCTAAATTTAAAAGTCAAGATCAAATCCTGACATGAAATGATCAGACTGCTGCTTTGATAAAACTCAGAGCACAAGTGCTGTAAAATATGCATCACTGAGCATCTTCAAAATCATAATAATGCAATGACTTTAGACTGCTTTCAGGTCCAACCGAGCAGTGCTTGAAGTAGTGTACTTGGTACCAAAGTCCAGTAAATTATTTATATTCATATGACTTGTGTGGTTCTTGGAAGCTTTCTGAATTTGCAAACTCTGTTTTGTTTGGGGGAAAAAAGGCAGACTATGCTTGCCTGGTTGAAAACTGCTTGTGAGAAGGTCTTTGTCAGAAAGACTTAAGAGCCTTGGGCCCTTTTTTGTTGTCTTAGAAAACAGGAAATTAATTTTAGTTCTGCAGTTGATTTCTTATGTGACTTGCTTTCTATGATCACTTTGGGGTTCTGGAATGCTGCAGAAATGATCTGAGGGCATTTTCAACACTTCAAAATTAAAATCAAATTGCTTGAAATTGTGCCAGCATTTAATGAAAATTATTTTCTTTAAACAAACACTTGAGGACTTTCAATATTTTTTTTACTCACAAGAGTATTCTTAACCCAAACACCTTTTCTTCATGGTTTTTCAAGGACCCAGTCTGCAGTGCTACAACCAGATGTGTCTTAGGATGTAATCAAGATCTTTTCAGCTGAAAACTAGGTGAGTGAGGAATGCTCATTTTCACACAGCACAAAGTCATGAGTAGGTGTGACTGCAAACACCGTCTCTGCCTCCGTGCCCACAGAAATGTCTGGGCAGAAATACCAGCAGAGACTTCTGCTGCATGGGGAGGGTCAGGCACAGAGTGAGCACTGGGGCCTGTGCAGCTCCCAGGTTGCCCTCAGACAATCAACAAATGATTTTAACCAGTGCTGTCACTACTTTGCTGAGAAGAGCAGGTGTAAGCAAAAGAGACCATGCAGCACGTGGGATCCCAAGGCTTCCATGTGTTTCTCCAGCATATCATATTTTCTGATATTCACTGGGAGATAAACCACATTAGAGCAGGCTGCCTTCAAGATAAATTCCCTATTAAAAATGTTGCAATACCCCCAGCTTTCCTGGCCTTTTCCTGCATCAATAATAAAACTCCTTAAAGAGCAGCTGGTAGCAAGGGGAACAGCCTAAATCTTAAGACACATCTCCCTACATGTAACCATTAAAGTTACAACACCATGACCTAAAGATGATACAAACAAAAACCAGCTACATAGAACCCTTTCAGCCCTGTGGACATGGCAGCCCTTCAGACCATGATTCCAGAATACTCTTCTTTGACACATATTGCCACATATTGTGAAGATAAATGCTGTTACCTTCAGCTTGCTTCTGCTTCACTATCTGGGCCTGGATGGGGCTGGAACTACAGAGATGTGAGTGCAGATGGGACCTCCCAGGGGCTTATGCTGGCCAGGAAAATGCTGGCTGGGAAAATGATGTGGAGAGTGTCCAAATAAGAAGAGTCTGGAAGGAGTTTGTGGTGGTCTGTTTTTTCACTATTAGCTAGGAGATGTGAAATTTCCTTTTCCGGATGAGCACATTTCGTGTTTTGCATAAGAGAGCAATTGCTTCTCGTAAGGCTTAGCATTTCTGCTAATTTAATGAGCTGTCCATACAAATGGACTGCATTAGTCATTGGAAAGCCCTTTGACAAGTTCCACAAGCATGTTTTAGACCTCTCGATAAAGCCAGTAGCATGCCGGACTTTCACAAGCAGAAAGACCTCCCAAAGTATGCAAGTTATTCCTGGCATGTTGTATTCTCAACATGTCAAGGAAACATGGATTATTTTTACACAAACAGGCGAATCAAAATGGTTCCTTAGCAAGCTCCCATGAACATTCTTGGGCCCTGGGAAGGAAAAAAAGAAAAGTAAGAAAAATCGTTGCTTCTGAATTAGGCTTCTTAGATGGATCATGTTGTCCCACATTCAGAAGTCCATTTGCACCACTTTGGACCTCTAATGAATGATGGAGGGAGTAAAGGATAAAACAGAAAGAACAAACAAGGACCATGAATTAATCTGGATATTTTATACTTGAGTGGATTTTTTTCTTCCATACTCTGAATTTATCTTCAATTGTAGGCTGTGAAGAACTGCAAACACTTTTGGAAGTTCTTTTTAATAGCCATTGATTGAAAGGTGATGTGAAAATGTTGAGAGGGAAAGGATCTTGAGCTAAGCAGGCCAGTGTAGAAAGGGCACATCAACATCTTGCTGGAAACCACAAAGCAGCACAGCAGCAAAAACCCTGGTGTGTCCTCAGCTCCCCTGACACTGCAGCATACCAATTCGGCTGTAGGTTTCACAAACACTGGAGGCTGTTTTGAAACTCCCTGTTATGGATTACAAATGCTGACTGCAGTTTCTAGGCAAAGGCAATTAGATATCACAGCTCTGGCCTCAGCTTGGTGTTTTATGCCTGAGCTCATGTTACCATGTAGGGTCCCTATGCATTAGATTGCCTCAGCCAAACCAGGTTCTGACACCCACCCAAATAATATTGTGATTTACCATAATCCTGGGATTACGGTAAGACAATAAAAAGTACTGCCTGCCCTCAGCATTTTTCCATTTCAGTGTAAAGAAGTATTTTTCCACTCAGTGAAGGGTTTTTTAAGAGAAAAGAGGTGTCAAGCATGCATAAATAGTGACACTTCATGTGCATCCTCATCTGTAGTTGCTCCTGTGGGTAGTCTGTTTAGTGGTTCCATGCTCATGTTCAAATTCAGGAACAGCTCTTGCTGCTTGGGCTTGGTGGGGACTCAGCCAGCTCCCTTAAGCTTCATCTTGGCCCAACTCCCGTCATTAATGCTTACATAGATCAGCATCAATAACTCTCCATAATTATACCTTCACTCAGTGGGAGGATGGTTTTATTGCAAATATTTTATCTCAGGAAAATCAAAAAAGGGCAAGAGGGAACTTTTGTGTAGTCAAAACATGCAGCAACTGGGTGCTCTTGGGTTTGGTGCTGTGCAGGGCCGGGAGTTGGACTCGATGATCCCTGTGGGTCCCTTCCAACTCAGCGCCTTCTGTGACCTGTCAATGCCTCCTTCACCACAGGGACTGTGCTGCTGTGTGAGGTGCATTGCATCTGCATGAAATCAAAGTTCGCACTGCCATCTCTATTTCCCTTTTCTTTTTCTAACCTTGCACCTAAAATTTGCCCTCTCTCGCCTGGCAGGCCTCAAGAAGAAGCTTTGGATGTGGTGCCAGCACAACAGCAGTGAGAGAAAACAAGACAAGTACCTCCAGCATGTAATAGATAGTACTGTTATTTCCTGTTGTTCGTCTGAGTCTCTACTCCTGAGAACTTGAGTTAAATCCTAAATTTTCCTTTTATTTTTAGGCAGAACATCCAGCAAGTTAAAAACCAGCATCACAAGGAGGTCCTAAGATGGGGCTTGCTCCAGTTTTCCTGCTGAGCATGTGTTTAGGAATTGCTGCTAAAAAAAAGCCAGAGAGGATGGTAGTTGCTGTGCTGTCACATGGCCTGATACAGCACAGAATCTGCTTAGCATTCTTGAAGGGAAATTATCCAGTGCTGCAACCCACAATTTATAATTGGTTGCGTATTAATATCTAAAAAAGGCAATAAAATCCACTGTGTGTTTAAAAAAAAAAATAGTAAGTAGGAGCATTACAAGCTGAGCAGTGAAAATCTGGAAGACTTCTTGGCTAGAGCAGGGCTGTGTGCAGTGTTGTTTCTCCCGTATTAATTACAAGCAATTTTAAATCATCTCCTTCCTTCAAGGAAGGATTTTGTTCAGCATTTGTGTTAATTTTAATCTTGCTAACGTGATACTCTCTTGGAACCTCTCTCTTGTGTCATAACAGTGAGACATGCTGCCTCTTTTGTCCCTGCCCTTTGGGAAACACAGTTACTGCTGCTCGTTGCCTCAACCCTGCTGTTGTGACTATCAGTACACCTCCCTTGAAAGGAAAAGAAACCAAAACCCAACAGCAGCATTGTTCTTCCCCCACCCAGACTTCACTTTTATTTGTAGTATTTAAGCTAGACTGTGCAAGTGCCTCGTGAAAATCGGGGGTTTAAAATGCATGGTGCTGTATTAGAGTGGAAAGCTTGTTATTCAGCACACTAATTATTTCTGAGTCACTGTATTTATGAAATGTCATGTAATAACTACTTCACCACCATGCAAAATAAATAGTGCAAAAGCAGGCACTTTATGATTTTGACATTTTAGTGTATAAACATATTCCCGAGTCTCTCTAGGGGCTACTGGGAATCAGATAATATTTTTATGAGTTTTAAAAAAATGACATTGAATTTCATAATCTGTAACACTCCATATGTATCGTTAATGTTCACATTTTATTACAGTCTCAGTGGCTTATATTGCAAGTGTCAGCTGCAAAGAGAAAACCTACAAAGGTGGGGGTGTGGAACTGGGGGGAAACAAGAGGGTAAAGCCTTGCAGTGCACACCTCAAAGCCCTTGGATCAGCTGTAATGGCAGATCCCAGGCCACGCTGGGACACCAGAATTTCCCCTCAACTTTTTTCATTTCAGGATTGATTATGAAGCCCTTGCTGAAGGAGGCTTTCTGCTCACACTTGTCACTAGAGGATAAGTAAGTCTGGGGTTTTGTCAAGCCCAGTGTGAATGACCTGTTAACTCCAGAGTGACTGGGACACCTTGAGTGACATTCTGGGAGTGAGTGCAGAGGGGAGGAAGGATGCTGCTCCAAGTGGGCTTCTGAGTAGTCCCGCATGGTCCCTGAGAACAATGGTGGATGCTTACCAGAATATGTGACTTCAGAAAATGCTGTGCCTAAACCCAGGCCTTCTGTGCGCCTCTGCAAAGCTTGCTTGGCATTACTAAAGTTGTGGGTCATTTACTTGAATGCTGGGAGAAGTGTCTTTTGACATAGTTATCCAGGAGCTTTTGGGAAAGGGGCAAGGGATGAGGAAGCAGTCACAGCTCCAGAAAAACTCAAACTGTCACTGAAAATGAGAGGAAGCCAAGGCCGCTGGTGGACGATGGGGTCAGTTCTCCCCTTTCTGACATGGGGCAGGACAGCAGCCTCTTGTCAGAGCTGCCAAACTGCTCCACATGTACATGAGTTCAGAATGGAGCCCTGAAGCTGGGGGGGATCTGGTTGGGTCCTGCTTCATCTGAATTTACAGCAGTTGGCAGATGGATGTGACACATCCTCTCCTCAGCGCTTTCTTTACCTGTTGGCATGAAAAAATTACAAGAAGTGTGGAGTGTGATCTACCACACGTTTTGCTGGAAGTGGTGAAATGATTTACCCTTTCCACATTAGGATAGACTGGTTATCCTTAGAACAATCAGGCCCTGAGCTGGTAGACAGGGACAGGGAGCAAAATTTTCCCCAGTAAACTAGGAGAAGGTAGGCAGTGACCTGCTGTGCCACTTAGATGCCCACAAGTCTATTAGGCAGAATGGGATTCACCTGAGGGCACTGAGGGAGCTGGTGGAAGGGCTCACCAAGCCACTCTCCATCATTTACTGTTAATCCTGGCTGACCACAGAGGTCACAGATGCTGGAGGTTGGACAGTGTGACACCCATCCACAAGAAGGGTTGGAAGGAGAATCTGGGGAACTCCAGGCCTCTCAGCCTGACCTCAGTGCCCGGGAAGGTTATGGAGCAGATCTTGAATGTGATCATGCAGCACATACAGGACAGCCAGGGGATCAGGGACAGCCAGGGTGGTTTTAGGAAAGGCAGGTCCTGCCTGACCAGCCTGATCTCCTTTGATGGCCAGGTGACAAGTGCCTTATTGAACACAGTAACCAATGAGTGGACGTGGCACTCAGAGCTATGGCTTAGTTGATGAGGTGGTGATCGGTCAAAGGTTGAACTCGATGATCTTGAAGGTCTTTTCCAACCTCAATGATTCTACGATTCTATGATGTTAGGTTGTATTTCTTTTCTGACTTTCCTATAAATACAAGCAGCTATTAAGAATGCCTCTGACTATTATATCCAAGGATAAGTGTTTGAGATACATGAGAGATACTCAGGGAATTGTTAAGTCTTCAGTAGAAAAAAATGTCCTGAGATCAATTTCCAGATTCACTAGTGAAGTCCTCATATCATATAAAATGTAATGTCATTGTCCATGGCCCTAATAAAATCTTGACTTTTCCACCAGGCTTTCATCTATAAAAATCAAATTTATCTGGCATTCATCTGCATTTTGAAAGGGATAGGGATTTTTTGAAATAGATATGATAGTAATACTTTATGGTACATTAATATAGGAGAACAATAATTTGTTGCATTTTCTTCACACAGAAACAATCAGCTAGGAAATGTGCATAATAATTGTCTTTGTCCTTCATTGTCACAGGCCATTAGCTAATGAATTTAAGCTGTGCTTGGCTCTTGCTCCAATAAGAAAACTACATTAGAGATCTTGTAGCCTCAGTATTACATAAAACCTTTCAGTGGGTTTTATTTTAGTCTCACTGAGGTGATGCTGCCATGGGCTGAGGAAGGCATCTCAATTTTGTGGTGAGCAGTGAGGTCAGCATGGACTGATGTAGTGGGTCAAGCAAGCTGAAGGGCATCTACGCTTACTGAAGCTGCCAGGTGCCAAACGCTCTTTCTTTGGTTCCTTATACTTTAGCCAAACTTTTCATGCCTGCTCTTGTGACAGTTTCAGGTTCATCTTTTGGGTGGGAAGATTTGCTCAACTCATTCCAGTAGTAACAAGATTAATGTGAGGGAAAATAAGTAATTGGGCAATGCTTTAAATAAACAACAGGCTCACATTAAGTTGTTCAGTTTTACTGCCTATGCAGTTTGCCCTCTCAACAAAGAGGCTGGCAAAAGAAAACCCTGTGATGGAAGAAGTGATCTTCACTGGCCTGAGCAAATAGGAGCTGCTGCTGCTGTGTTGGACACTCGGATCTGCAGGCCAGCAGATGGGTGCAGTGGGATTGCTCTTCAGGATGCCAGCTGCTGCAGCCTCCCAAGAGGCACTCCCGCTACCCAGCCATACTGGGACACACAAGTCCCCCAGCTACTCTGTCCTTGTCCCCAGCTGTGACACAGCTGGGAAGTGACACACGGTTCCTGCTGCTTCATGTGTCACTGCCTGCTCCCAGGAAAGAAACAACCCACGAGTTCAGTTGGGTTGCTGCCACCTTTGAGCTGCCAGAATGGTGTGCAGAACAGCAGGAGCATGGGACAAAATCCATACCACTGTCATTTGTGTTGGGCATCTTACAAGTATCAGAAAAAGGACCTGAAACTTGTGGGCATTACTTTGTATCTGAGCTTTTAGCTCATGGATGTCTTAAACTCAGGAGGAGAATAGATGGTGAGTGTGTGATACACATCTGCTGCAGACACTCTTAAAAACTTTGTGGCATCATTCTGCCTCTGTTCAGGGATTATTGCTTCTGCACAACGTACAACACCACAGCAGTAAGGGATGGCCGTGGCAAAACATGGTCAAGTTTTGTTGTGTCCTGCAGAGAGAGATGGCCCCAGGCAGCCGGCAGTGCAGGGTACTGCACATGCAAAGTCATGTGAGAAACAGGTCGGGACTGCCACTCCTGTTAACAGGCACCATTTGCTCCCTTACCTCTTTTCATCTCCAAAATCAGACTCTGGGCTTTCCATGGCCTGCAGACCCCATTTGGCTGTCCTGTCTGCCTCCTTGGGCAAACGTTTTAATGGATAGCGCAGAAGATGTTCTGAATGCCATACCCCAAATCCTGGTGTAAAATGAGCACTGCTGGCAGCAGAAGCAGTGGCTGGAAAGCTTTGGTGCTCCGAGGTGTGCAGGGGGCAGGTGCCAGGCAGCAGCGATCACCCATTTTTGTAAACCGGCAACACTTACAGCCCTACTGACAGCAGTTGACTCACACCAGAAGTAAATTCAATATGCATGAAAGGACTCTTGTTCTTCCTCAGTGGAGAGCATAAAGACATACTGTCAGACAAACTAATCTCTCTCTGATAATTTTCTTTTCAACATCATTGAACTGTCATTTCTCCTGGGCTTTGCCAGAATATTTGACATATCCGTTGTTTCCCAAAACAGACAGATTCTACTAGCTTGGCTGATACAGGAATTTCTGCCAGGAAGAGAGATGCTGAGATGCCTCTACCAGCCTTGTGCTGTTGTTGTGCAGGTCCTTTGCTGAGCTCTGGAGCTCTGGTTAGGGATGAAAGGAAGGTACCTTGGTGATTGATTAGGGTGCATCTCTTAGTACAGCAATGGAACTGTTCCCAGCACTTGACCTGGGCTGGAAGCACATTTGCCGGGGTTTTGGGATTCTCCTTTTTTTACTGGAGAGAAACCCATCTACACCGCCAGATCTTCAGTTTCAAAACCAGTGATTCAAGGTGGCCCCAGGCATTAATGTGTCACCTAGCTCCACTTAGGAAGTAGCCCCAAGTAGAGATTTCCCCTTTTTTTCAGTTGTCCCTCTACATGGCTGACAAAGCAGTCACTCCTTCTAGGCATGTGTGAAGAGTCAGTAAGATTCCTAAAACTAGTCAGAGAAAAAAAATTGAATTTCCCATCCCAAGACTGAGGATGAAAGATATCTACACTAACCAACCTCCTCCTTCAGCAAGGGACTCACTGAGGACTCTGCCATAGGGATACATGGTCCATAAGGCTGCATGTCCTCCATAGCTCTTGCAGAGGAATTTAACAGGAGTAACAGAAATAAAATTGTGAAGTGGAGGAAACCAGAGGAGCCCAAACATGACCATGATCTGGCAAAATAAGTCCTACATCCCATTTTTCAGCTCTTTTATTTTTGGAAGATGACTATCCCCATGTTTTCTGACAGTGTGACTTTAATATGTACAGTCTAAAAAGTATAGAGGGAGATTAGTGATAACTCAGTTAAAAATAACTTGCAACACCATTTAAATCCCTGTAGGTTAATCTGGGCATAATGAAGAACAGTTTCCGAGTCTGGAATTATCTAACTTGGCTGTGATTATCTAGTTTAATTTCCAGATTAACTAGACATATTTATCTAAACTGGGTGGCTGCTGAGGTATTAAAAGTAGGAGCATGAAACTTTGCAGTCATTTTTACAACACAGTTAATTGTTTGTCCTCTCAAAGATGAGTCTCTCCACACCATTTCACGCCTGCCCAACACCATTACTGCAAACTCTTGTCCACTTGAATGTCTTGCATACTTGAGCAGGTCCTTGGAGCTCGTTTTCATTAGCTGTAACTGTGACAACTGTACCTCTTCTCCAGGATGAAGGCCACACCACACATACATATTTCCATTCTGTGCTTTGAGATGCTTTTCCTCAAGCACCAATGTCCCATTGTGTGATGTTTGGGATTCTGGTTGTACAAGCAATTAGTTACAAATTTCCCCCTTTAGTCTGGTAGGAGCATCTTTTTGCATAATAGATTGTCTTATCACATCTGTAAGGTAATTGCTTCTCCACTGCCTTCTAAGAAAGCCTCAGATTTGATCTATGATGGTCTGTGCATTTCTAATGCCTGTACTCCAAGGAAATGTACCCCTGATACTGATGAACTGCGTGGATGACAGATGGTGTAGATCCAAAGTTAACTAGGCATTCTCTTTAAAGGTGACATAAATTATATTTGGGCAAAGAGGAGTTTCCTGCATAATCTTTAGAGACAGCTGTGTTACATTTTATGATTTCTCTGGTAGTTACAGAAATGCAGATAAAAGACTACATTTTTCCAGCTTATTATTCTGATTGCATGTCCAGCTACTGATTCTCTGATAAACAGGTTCACAGTAGAAAAAAATGCATGGGGCTGTACAACCTTCACTCCTTGACCTTCCCACCACTGAATCTGCAGTTTCCTTAGATGCCACCATGAAGCATCTGCAGCTGATTAATCAGAGATTCATCATAGCCAGGATCATGTAAAATGGGTATGGGAGCCAGGAAACAAGTCTGCCTCTGAACTTGTTCCATCTCTTATTTTCTTCCATAGCTCTTAGAAAGAGCTCCACCTGGCTTTACCCTTCTGTAAGGGAGTTGTAGAGAGGGATGAAGTCCCTCCTGAGCCTCCTTTTCTCCAGGCTGAGCAACCCCAGCTCGCTCATCAGAACTGTGCTCCAGACTCTTCCCCTGCCCTTCTCTGGACATGCTCCAGCACTTCAATGTCTTTTTTGTCCTGGGGGGCCCAAACTGAACACAGGACACAAGGTGTGCCCCTCATCAGTGCCCAGTACAGCGGGTGATCACTGCCCTGGTCCTGCTGGCCACATTATGTGCTGTTTATTCTAAAAAGAGAGGGAGGAAGGCATTCTTTGCCTCATTAGTACTGCAGGATGTCGTATACAAGCATAATTATACTCTGCAAAAAGGCTAGGGAGACCGCACAGGATGGGTATTGAAGAACTGGAAAGGGTACAGGATACACCAAGCATGATAAAAAATTGAAAGTTGTTATTTATGGACAAAGTACAGGCTGCCCTTTTTCTTTGTTTTTTCTTTCTTTTTTTTTTTCAGAAGAGAGAAACAAGGTATCAAAAGGTAATTACAAAACTCATTCAGACCACTGCAAGCTGATTGAAAGGCAAGTTGATAATAAACTTGGAGAAACCAACACTAATCCAGGGTGTTTTGATCCAGAGCAGGGAAATGCTGTCTGTAGCATGGGGTCTCCACCGTCAGTGCCCCATCTTTGCTCTTGCCTCCACAGGCTGAACTGCATTGCGACTTCTGCATTTCAGGAATGCCACTCCTGTCCTTGACCTCCTCTGCAGATAAATAAAACGTGCCCCTTACTGCTGAGTGGTTTGGGAAGAATGTCAGCCAGACAAGAGAAGGGAGATAAAGGAAAGACAGGTGAAGATGTTTTTCATCTGCTCTGTTTTGAACCATTCTGCTTGACTTTGCCTACAAGACTTTGGGCAGTAGGATTTAGAGGGGCAGGCCAGGGGGTAGCTGGTGCCTCTGGGGTGGCATAATTAAGCTGGTCACAGGAGAGCAAAGGGGCTGTGACATGAGGCTGCCACTCAGGGAACTGGCATTTTGGGTACCCCTTCTGGCACAGAGCCTGAAGGGGAGGCACAACAGGGTCTCACCACATACAAGTTCAGGCTCCAGCTACAGCAAGAGAGTGGGAGAACAAACAATCCATAAGAAAGAGGTGCTGGTCAGTTACCCCAGCCGCGGTCTCTGCAGATTCCTTTTGGTAGCAGGGCTCTCCAGGGGGGCAGGCTCTAGATTAGGAGGTTTCAGAGAGCGGGTGCCTGTACACAGCTCTGCTGGGACCTGGCCTGGGCTGGGAATGCAGCACAGGTAAGCTGGTCCATAGGCACGAGCCAGGCTGGGCTGCCTGCCTTGGCCTGGGCCAGAGCAGTAACAAAACACAAGCCCACCAGAGTGCATCCCAAAATCTACCTCTTTTGCTGGCAAGGCAAGAACAAATGGTGATGTTTCTATGCCTCGTGCCTTAAGCACAGCTGAGAATATTGATGAAATGATGTGCTTTTGTTCCAGGCTATGACAGGAGCTGGGCTGTATGATTCTGCAATGTGGGAATCACCTTTTCCCAGCTGCCAGTCTCAAAGTCAAGCTTTCAGAGCACAAATCAAATGGGATATTCCACACACACATATCCACATCCCCTTTCAACTGTCACTGATATTTAGCAGAGGGAATATTCAAAACATTATTCCCTCCAATACAGAATGGCTGTCGGGTGTTACCGTATAATGTGGAAAGACATCTGAGTGGAATTTTATCAGCAACAAGCAAGAAACAAAAGAAGGGAGGATTAAAAAATTCTCTTTTTTTGCTATCTATATTATGATTTGTTATGTATATATATATAGATGTATGTATTTTTTAATTACTGTTGGGATGTCAAGAAACAAAGAAAGAGCAGACAACATAGCATTACTTGTTACAGAACAGAATGTTATGGTGTCAAGCACCAGTTAGGGACATGTTGGGGGGCAGGAGGATGGTACTTTACTATTATTACCGAGGTCAGCGCGAATTCTCCACTACTTTCATTAACAGGGGATCAAAGGTTTGATGGGATCTGGAAATGCAAGGAGGTTAAAACGTGGCAGGTGTAGGTAACGTCATGTACACAGCCCTTTGCCTCAGAAAGCCGAATGTTCTTGCAAATTTGACATAATCCAATTCCTTGATTTCCTCAGTGACATTTCTGCAGGCTCATGTACAGGACAGAGAAATGGAGATTTATGACAGCTATTCCTAGCAAAGGTCATTTCTTTACTGGTGAACAACCTGTCCTTAGTCATGCTGATGACGAGGCGTTGAAGGATAAGGGAGAGGCTGGAGAGCTTTAAAACTTGACAGGGTGTAACAGAAATAGAGCATAGATCATCTCTCTACTTGGACCAGGAAGCTTGAAATCTCCCACCATCAGTCAAAACCAGGGAACAGGAGGCAAAATCCAGAAAAAAAAAAAACCACAGGGATTTCTGTGGAGATTGTGAGGGAGTCTGAGTGTCAAGAGAGCAAGGGGAAAAGAGCAGCCACAGAGCATGAGTTTTTGGATAGTAAGAGTGTCCTCAGTGGAACCAGGTGCAGGGTCAGGGTCAGGTTGCTCTGGGGCCTCCCTGGTCAGCCCCACCAGCTTCCCGGCTTGAGCAGCTCTCAGCATCCTGTCCCATGCCACTTCCACAACAACACAATCTTTAAATAATAAAATGGTATCTACCTATTCATCATATGACTATTTTTCCTGCTTGCAGGAGAGATTTGACACTGTACATAACACAAAGCACCATTTTTTTCATAATCAGAAGGACCCTTTTGGGAGTCACACGAGAGCTGTTCACTCAGATACTGACCATAAAAGAGAGCATTGGGCACCTTGGTGTAACCAGCTTTACTTGTTTTCACCATCAAGCTCATAATATTTGATTAAGTTAAAAGGTGACCATTTCCCCAAAGCTTGGCTCAGATCCTGAGCTGAGCTATGGTTTGAGCTGGGTCACTGTCACAAACCAGGCTTGCGGCCAGCAGGACCAGTCAAGAGATGTTTGCAATATGGAAATGAAGTCAACATGGGGGTTCCTTGCTGACCCATCTGAGTGCTCTGACCCAAGGAGGAGGTATTGGGCTCTTCACCCATGCCCCTGCTAATCCCTTTTGGCCATTTATTGGTTCCTCTGGGCTGTGAACTGCCAACAGAAGTCACAAGAGCTTTTGAGCTGGTCTGGTGCAAGACTCATTCCAGTAACCTGAGAATGCTGTGGTGGCCTCTAGCTTCCAATCTGCAGCTGAAGATCTCGCCCTTCCTCCCACAGTAATTCCTCATACCCTTTGAAATCTCCTAAGGCTTTCCCCAAAATTGCAAGAACTGAGGATGTTGCTCTTAAAAACTGTAAAATAGGTAATTTGTAGGAAAATTGCCTGTGTTGTATTTCTCCCCACACAACGAAGGCAAAAGCAGCCTTATGCTGTGTACCTCCCGGGCCTGGTGTAACTCGAATCCAAAAGCTATGAAGGAAATGGAAAATGTTAATAAATAATGATGTTTGAAACACAAGTCACTGAACAAACCACCAGACCTTCTGTGTTTATTCCACTGGACAGAAAATGTCTATGTCAGCCTGAGGAAAGTAAGATCTTGGTCATAGATATGTCTTAGGAATTAGCCTGGGTACTGCAGGTTATTCAGGAGATAAATCAGAGAAGGTAATGGATTAACTTTGGGTAATATATTCAGAATAAAGACAACTTTTGAAATAAAATCAGCACAAGTGATTACTTGATATTTCTCTGGTATGAAGAACCAAGCATCTCCTCAGGGCCACTGGAATTTTAAATTGCCTTGTTTGATCCACTTTACTGCTGCCAGTTTTCCATCTGGTATTTTCCAAGTCAGAACCAAGCATTTGTGTGCTTCATACTGCATGATCTCAGTATGATGTGCTCTGGAAATCCTGGCCTCATTTCCCAAATCCTGAGCAGGTGACCTGCACTTAAAAAGCCCAGTGATGTCTCCCTCAAGTGTATTGGAATTACCCTGTGTGTATAGACCAGCTTCAAAACTGGGACAGATATGTTAAGACAAATGTGCAAAATCTTCAAATTTTAACTTCAAAAATATTCAGGGGAAAATAAGGATTTTCCAAGAAAATCTGTATGAGTAGTACAACTGTCTGCAACATTTCAGTGTAACACTTCAAAAAAGGACAATATCACTGCCTCTTGGAGGACAGCTCCAAGTACACACCCTCTGGCAGCTGGTGCAAGGACTGAAGAGTAACAGGTTATAAGCAAAGGGCTGACCTTTTCAATAGCCCAAATATTCAACCTCTCCAAAGTAACTTAGCTCAGTTTAGGCTTGTGGCCATCCACACAGTCATTCTTTCTCTCCTTTCACTCCAGCCACTGAATGCTGGCAGCCTCTGCGATATGCCAGCACAGCAAAAGGCAGCTTAGGGGAAAGGAGGAAAACACTGGATAAGGAGCTTCCCAGACTGTGGATCAGGCTTGCACTCCATTTGGTTTGTCATGGGAAAGAATACAGGACTGCAAAGCCCTGAGGCTTCAATCTTACAGCTGCTCTAAGAGCTCCACTGCATGATCTCCCTTATTTCTCTGTGCTTCTACTTGATAGCTGGCTTAGCTTCTGTCTTGGCTGGCTAGGATAGGTTTAGGATTAGCTCCCAGAGATCACGCAACCACGCCACCCTGACTCTGGAATTCACCTACAGCAAATGGTGCTTTGGGATCTCAAACTTAAACACACCTGTACGGGTGTCCAGAGGGCACGTGGGCAACAAGCAGCGTGAACTGGAGTAGCCACAGGTTAATTTTAGATTAATGCTGGAACCCAGCACCAAGGGTTTACATCTGGGTCCCGACACCTCCTTCATGGCACGGCAGAGTAGAAGAAGCGTTCAGCCAGCGTGGTTACGGGGAATTCACAGCCACATCCCACATCACCCCTCTCACTGCTCGTTCTCCCTTGCAGATACTTCAACATCAAACTGCGCACAACATCCAGCCCCCGCCGCCTGGGTGCCGTTCCCAGAGCACGCAGGTTAAACCAGCAAAGAATCGTCCTGCCTGCGGTATTTAATTTCCATCAATTTCCCATCCGCACCCGAACTCCGGAGCCCCTAAAGGACCGGGGCCTGTGCTGCAGGACTTGGGTCAGGCCTGGCGTTTCACCGACCCCTCCTCAAGGCGGGCCCAGCGCGGGGACTGTTCCTCGCCGCGGCTCCTCCTCCCCTCCCGCCGCCTCGATCCGCGGCCGTTCGGTCCCTTCAGCCGCTCCG
>VZTH01002462.1:45170-215756 GCA_013397815.1 Aleadryas rufinucha | reverse complement strand
GCCCCAGCCCTCCCCTCCCCGCCGCTCCCCAGCCCTGGGGCAGTGGAGAGCCCCGGGGGCGGCGGCGGGACCACGCCCCTGCCCTGACAGCCCGCTCCTCGCGCCGCGCCCACACCGCGGCTTTAGGAAGCACCGTAGCCAATCGCCAGGCGTCTTTGCGCTGACAGGCGGCCACGCTGGCCTATCGAATAGCCCCTCCTCACGAGGAGCCTCGCCTCTTTCGGCTCTGCGACCAATCAAAGCAGAGGTGGAGCTGGGGGCGGGAGATGAGGATCTGCGATCCNCCCCCCTCCCGGAGGCCATTCTACTTCAGGTAGCCTCCTCGCCAGCTTTGATGCCATCCTTCCCTGACTTCTCGCCAGCTGCGGCCAGCTTGTGCTTCCCCATATTCCTAATGAAGAGGCTTTTTTCCCTGCACCCAGCGGAGATGCTGCTTTCCTTTCGAGGGAGGAGACCCACCTGGGTTTCTCCTCTTCCTTTTCACTTCCCTGAGGATTATTTGTCGGTGCAGGATGGAGAGACATTTCCATTTCAATATGATGCAGCGAGGAAGATGGGGGGAATCCTGGGTAGCCAGGACTCGGGAAATGCCCCTTCCTCTCTCGTCCTCCTCCTCACCCTGGCACAGGCATTTGAGTGGCAGCACTCCCTTGCTGTCTTCTTGGCTGATCCTTCTCTTTGGACTGGGAAATGAAAGCGGGAGGTGTGTTAGAGGAAACAACTGTTACACCTTTTGTCATCAAGACAAAGAACTTCATCTCTCCGTGTCCCTCCCTCTGGGTGCACATTGGCAGCACCTCAGCCGCTTCACATTGCTTCCCGGAGATGCTTCATAAGGATTCGGTGTGGCCCTGACCTGCCCTTTTTTGTTGTTGTTGCCAGTTATGATGATTCTGATAATAGGATATGTTGATACGTTTCTGAACAGTCTTGTGGTTTGAATTCCTGAAATTGCTGCAGTATTCTTATTTATTTATTTAATTGGGGGGGGTGTGGATGACAACAGGAAGGGGGTATGTTCTTGTAGTTGATTGTAGTGGTTTGAAAGGTACAAGATCACGTGCAATTGCAGCACTTAGTATGAAGTGTATTAACCAGTGCTTTCTCTCCCTGTCTTGTTTGGCTTTCAGTCCTGCAGTCTTCCCTTCATCTACTGTGTGAAGAATGATGATTCCATGAGAGATCTTCCTTTCCATTACCTGTCTACTGCTACTGCATGCTGCTCCTGGCCGGTCATGAGCCATTCCGCTTGAGTGGGATTTACCCTGAGGAGGGGAGAGGCAGAATATGAATAGTAGACATCCCGTCAAGTTCCTCACACACTCTTTTTACTGTGTCTGTATATAAATCTGCTAGTATCAAGCACACGCTCTTTGAAACCTACATTGGTGTTCACACAGTTTCTGCTGTCTAAGAGGACTGGTATTTCTCACCGTCATGGCTTCAGTTTGGAAAAGACTGCAGCGTGTTGGGAAACATGCATCCAAGTTCCAATTTGTGGCCTCTTACCAGGAATTGATGGTTGAATGCACAAAAAAATGGTAAGAAGCAGCTCATGTTGCTGTAAAAATGATGGAGTAAGTTGCTGATACTGAAATAGGAAGGATGTTGTTCATTTTGTATTGTTTGGTAGGTGCATTGCTCTTGCATCCCCTTACCTTCCCTTGCCAGCCTATTGCAGAAGCAGCTGCATGAGCTACTTGTCTTTCTCAGTGAGTGCTGGCTTCACTGCATGGTGAAGCAGTGGACCTGCTGGTTTTGTTCTGTACTATTGATTTTCTAGGCTGGGATTGTTTTTGCCTTGCAGAGGAGGGTACGTTTGTTAGCTCGCATCTATGACTTGGTTTGATTTTGGTTGTCAGTTTTGGGTTTTTGGTGGGCTTTTTTTTTGTTGTTTTTTTTAAAAATATTTCCCATGAGCTATTTTGCAACTGCCAATTGGACTTGGTGGTGCTGAGTGTTATCTACTGACACTCACGTTTGTTGTCGGAGGCATTGGAGATCAGTCCTTGGGCATGGTGGTCGTGGGATATATGGGTTGGATGCCCATTTTGAGTTTTGACTTCCTTACCTGAAGAGATCATGTTTTTACTTCTTTTCCTTTTTCCTTTCCATCTTTTAACAGGAAGGGGCAAGAGGCAGGTCCTCGGGAATTGACCTGAGCTGTTTGTTTAGTTAGACAAGAATTTCGTGCGATGGTGGTCCAGTTGGATGGCTTTGGAGCTGACTAGACAGCAGTTAATGGTGTGGGTCTGGCACATCATCTTTCCTGTGCAAAATGAGCTTAAATAAATCTGCTAGGCAAGACTAGAAGCAGCTTTTAAATAGTCAGGGAAACATCTCCATTATATAAAAACTGCTGTTTTATATGTTTGGAATATTGATGTTGCTGACATAATTCCTCATGTTAGTGTGAGCATGTAGTGTCAGGGGGTGAAGAAAATACTTTCCAGACCTCGTGGACTGAGATGTTCAAATTGCCTTGTAATAAGCTGCAGCCTCCTTTCTAATACTTGGCCTTTCTTCTTGTTGGCAAGTTTGGCGCTTGCATTGGCTGCTTTCACTGGTTATGAGTAATTGCCTCTACAAATTTAAATTCTATCTCTTGGAGTAGGAAATCTCTGTCAAATATGCTGGAAGGCTACGCACTGCTCTGTCTTAAAGAACAGTGTCAGGTTAAACGTTTTGGGTTTTTTTACCAAGCTGTCTTCATGCCTAGAATGATTAAGAAACAGAATTGTTTTGGAAATTGAACTTGCTTTCATTGAGTAAACTACAAATGCAAACGTTGTAGAAGTTGAAAGAGGCTGTCTTGATTATCTCATGGAATCTACTGTCCCAAAGAGGCCAAGGAGTTTTCCACAGAAATTTTGGTTGATCAGGTTTATTTCAGCAGTTGGGTTTATTACTTATTATGTTCTGTTTGCATTAACTCGGCTGTTTTAGCTTTCATTTTCATTTTGATTCACTTGTTGCTGAGAATTTGCAGAATGCTTCAGCACTAAAGTATGAATCCTGCAGGGGGATGTTTGCATTGGAATTGCAGCTAACTTTTCCTTGGTTTAAGAAAATGTCATACACAAACGTTCTCTTGTGAAGTATCTTATTATTTTAGAAACAGGTAGCTTATTGGTTAATCATAACTGAGAGTGCCCACCTAGCAAAATGTCTGTGTATGCAGTAGTGAGAGAGCCATTCAAAACCTCAGATATGCAACTAATTTTTTGCAAAGAGGTCAGCCTTCTGAATTTCATTTTACATTCTTGAGTTTAAATGTAGGCAAGATCAGTGCTTGTGTTGGTTATGACAAAGGAACAGTATGGTGATGAAATGTGGATGAATTGTAGGAAAAATCACAATAGGGAAGAACATAACTCACAAAGTCCTTTGATTGTAAGCTTTTTGATTCTGCTTCCTGTTATTTTGAGAACCTTAACAAAAATGTTCTTTAAGCTTGCAACTTAAAATATTATATTTCTGCCATAAATCATACTTCATAAGTGAAACTTCTATAGAAATGAAGGGTTAAATATTTTATGTATATTGAGAGCCTTCAACTAAATCTTTCCATAATTTTGGAGAAGATACAGTTTTTGTGCATGCCAGCAGGATCACTGCTTCATCTGTTTCTAGGTCTTGTTTCTGAGTTTGGCCCATGTGAGAACAAAACAGAAGAAATGAACTCCATATGCTGTTCTTGCTGAAAGCACTCAATATATATTAAGTGTCAGTGCTGTAGTCTGTACTTTGTTTGATTGAAATGTAGTAAGGAGTAAGTTATTTTAATGTACTGGTGTTTTAACAATGCACTGTTTCTGGAGGAAAAGAATGCTCAATTCATATTTTAAAATAAATGACAACACAGTCATAAACACACTGGAACTGAGAAGTGTCTGTGAGCAAGGATTGTGCTTGACCAAAACAGGCTGTGTGCCTCTTTGTGAACTACTATCTTCTGTTAGGTTTGCATTTGTCTGACTCTTCAGAAAATGACTTGTTTGTTAGAATATTTTTGTACTGGTTGTGTATGGTTTGCAAGGTTGGGTGAATTTCTGGTTGGCTTTAATACTCTTTGTTTCCTCTGGACTTGTATTGATTGGAGTTTTGTTGTTTTTGTTTGTTTGTTTTTAACTTAGTGTTTAAAATAGCTCCTGCTCTTTTTTTCTGGAGTTCTCCTGGCACTGTGGGAAGTTGCCACTGCTGTGGTGTTGCTGCTTCACTTTTTCATAGGATTATCTCTATGTACAGCAGCATTTGGCCAGATTAGGCTGAAACCTTTCCTTGCTTTTTCTCCTGTCTATAATTTCTGATTCTTGTCCCTGCTAATGGTTACAGACAGCCACTCTCAAATTATTGCTTTTTATTGGTGGTGTGTTTGGGGGAGATAGGTTGTGATGGAGTGCCCAGTGTTGTCACTGTTCCTTATTTTTCAGATAATTAACAGGACTGAGTCACTTCTGTGGCATTCGAGCAGCTCCCACTGACCCAGACCTAATTATTGTGGCTGCTCAGTACCTTTGAAAAATTGAACAGTTGGTTTATTTAGAACCTTTCATTAAAAATAAATAAATAAATGAATGTAGTCTTGGTCTTTCATAGGGATTAGTGACTCCTGCTACTGTGAAAACATAGTACTTTGCATTAATCATATAAGCAGTTGATTTTTTTTGAAAGATGCTTGCTTGAAAGTGCTGGAGTGTGTCATCCTCCATTTACCCTTGGACTAAGCTGGGGCAGCTCAGGATTTTTCACACAGCCTCACAAGTGAACTGCAGCCCTGACCTGAAAGGACCACGTGTAATACGAGAGAGTTAATTCAGTGCTTATCCTCAGTGCAGAGTCATTGAATAAAACCATAAATCAGTCTCATTCATTTTGCTTAGGCTTCTACAGAAACAGCTGTATTTCCTGCTCTGTGCTGTCAGAGCAGGGGGTTGCTGTGTGGGGCAGGAGTGTGCTGGGCATCCCTGGCAGGTGTAATGCTGTGACTTGTGCAGGGGACCCAGTCCAGTTGCCTGAACACTAGTGTCAGGCCCTGTTTGGCATGCCTTTGGATTTACTGCCAGTTTGGAGAAGCCCAGGTCTCCTGTTGATCCTGGCTCAAACTGCCAGCCCAGCATGAATCTCTTGTGTACCCTGAGGCTTCCCAGCTGCTGAAGGCCTCTGTTCAGACAGCTGAGTCTAGGCTTGTCTGAGACACAGGCTCAGCAGAGGAGGAAACTTCTCCTTTGGACCAGAGATCAGTTCCAGTACTTGGACCTGAAGCTCTGATAGCAGTTTTATAGAGCTGCTGAAACATCTACTGCTGAACACACGAGCTCTTTAGGGTGGCTTTTTTGTTTCCTTATTGTTATGTGATATCTCACAAGTCAAGGACTCAATAGAGACTTCAAATATAATATTGACTGGTTTCCACAGAGAATGGCTGGACTTAGAGAATTGAGGCTGTCAAGTTCCTAACTTGTCATTGTTCATTGGATGCTTTTATGAGCAAGAAAGCTGCTCACCTGAACATAGGTGCTAACTGCTTACAGAGGCTGGAAAAGACTAAACTTAGAGGCTTTTTCACAGGATTTGTGTTAAGGAGTTGCTTTAGAGATAAATATGTTATTTTTGTACAATGTGTGTAATGTCTGTCATCTCCTACATGAACTGCTTTGCTTTTAAATCCTGCTTAAAAATACAGTGAGCCATGATGTTCTAAAAGGGTTAAACTTTTCTTATGTTCAGAAGCTTTAACTGAAGACAGGCTTCATGTCCATGAGGCAAGTTGCTTATTTTTGTATCGATTAGTTATTGTCTGAAGCAGGTTCTCTCTTTTCAAATACACATATTTCTCTTCTGGAAATGAAGTCAGGCTTAATCTTTTTTTTTTTTTTTTTTTCTCCAAAAGGCTTTAGCCATCTGTTTTCCTCTTCTATTGTAGTTTCATAACTGGATGCTGCAGGAATCTTAAGATTTGGCGTGCATTGTGCATGGGAGAGAAATGAGCTTATTGAGATTCCACGGTTCATACCGATCTGCTTGCCTTCTGCTTGCTGCTTTCCAGCAAACCCGTCAGCGCTGAAGGCCACCAGAAGAACTGGGCTTAACTGATTGCTGTAAAATCCTTGGTTGCCTGCATGGGGTCAGGCTGTCACATTGCTCAATTAATTTTCTTGCTTTGCACGGTTGTTGGAGGGGATTTTGTGAGTACCTAAGTGCTTTTAACTATAAAGGATGATCATACTGAATCTTTTTGAATTAGTTTTGCTGTGCACCGTGCTATTGTGTCATGGGCTTTCTCTGCAGAGTTTTTGATCTGACTGGGGTGTTGGTGATATAGGTGTACTGTAGCATGTATAACTTGTGCAAGGAAAGCACCATACAGTTTCTCTTGTGTTTTATCTTCTGTTCTTCTCAATGAAATTGTACTCTGTCTTTATACTTTTTATTGAGTTCTGATTCCACACTAATAATCTCCATTTGCAAATACACTTCAGCATTTTCTTTGCCATTCATTTCTGATTTTGACTGAGGATTTTTTGAGGGCTTAAATTGTGTGTCAAACATACTCTTTCCAAATAATCACCACCAGCTGCCTTACAGCTGTCTTCCCCTTTTCTTTCTGCAGTCAATTAAAACACACTTACTGTCCACACACAAAAGCAATTCTCCTCTGTCACTTTACATCTCTCTTCTTTGTATCAAAAAGAAAATCCTTTATTGCAGAAACCTAGATTTGCTCCTATGGACTCTCTGCCTGACTTCTGTCAGGAGTCTACCAATCCTGACTCCTTAATGCCAGCTGCTTTCCTGCCCTACCTTGCCAAGCTCCGCTCCTAACCCCTTTTACAGCCTCGGGTCTGTTCCTTGGACCACAAGTTAGGGATTTCTTGTCAAAATTGCTGGCTGCATTTTGGCAGCAAAGGAATTTCAGTAGGAAAGGTACAGGTGTGTGTGAAGTCTTTCTTGCTGCTGACCTTTTAGGTTGTCAGTGCTGCACACTTAAACCCATTTTCTATTTGCAACAACAGTTTAAGAGTGCTTGTGACTCTTGTGTCCAGTTTCTAACAGACTGCATTGATAGATGCAGGCACAAAGTTTAGTGTCTGTAGGGTAGAAAGATTTGGCATAAATACTTGTTCTGAATTCTGTTTGTCTCTGAGCGAGATTTCTTTTCAGCAATTCCTTGACATCGTTTCCTGTCCTAGCAGTAACAAAAATAATTAGTAAAAGCAGAAAATGTTAGATTGTATCCAGGTGTAGACAAATTTCATTTTAATGGTTAGTTGGAGGGGTGAAGATGTCTCCTTGGATGAATAAAGTACACTAACTTATGTTCTAACACAGCTTTATTTTTTGAGAGAGAAACTGTGGGTGTGTAACTTCTGCATGGAGCTTTTGGAACAAATAAAACCTTGCTCTGTTCCTGCAGGTACTGTGGTGCGCACATGCAGTAAAGAACATGTGCTGTTCATTTGAACCCAGTGGACTTGAACTGCAATAAAGATTTAAAATTTTTTTTTAGGATTGGATCCTCGTGAAAACTCTTTTCAGCTCTTTGTGCTATGAGGTTAAATAAAATGAAATATTATGACACTGTGTAGGCCTCATATGAACTAAGTCTGCCATCTCTTAGACTGCTCAGGCTGTATAGTGCCAGTCTGTTGCTTCAATTAGTTTTTAATTGGTTGGAGAGAGCTGAAGTCCCTTTCACAGTGTAGTGTGAATAAGGAGAGGAGGAGGAGGAGGAGGCTGGTAAGGTTGACTAAATCTGAGGAAACTCTTCTTATAAAACAAACCCTTCAGTTACGGTAGTAAAAGCATTCTGCTTGGGTGGCTTTCTGAGAATATGGGGGCGGGTGTGTGTGGGTTTATTTACTTCTAAAAGCTTTCCCAGTTTACTCTGAGGAGAGTGTGTGAAGTGTGTGTTTGTTTCCCTTGCCCCTCTCTCTCCTTTCACTCCTTGGGGTAGAAGCTGGCCCTGGCAGGCTGTTTGCTACCTTGTGGGACACTCCTGAGCTACCCTCTGCACAAAGTCTGTCTTGTGTGTCCTGGAGTGGACTCTGAAACACAGGAACTGTGCAGATGAACTTTTGTTCCTTATTTTAACATATGCGCAGAGCAGTAGGGTAAATAAAGCTTTCCTTGTTTTCTTCCTCTTGTCTTTATTTGAAAAATGTCTTTCTGCAGCGTACAGTTTCTGTAAGTGCACCAGAGCCTCTCATCTGGAAGCTGTGTGTTTTGGCAGTTGAGGTACAGGGTAGCTGTGGCTTTTGGCACCTGGAGAGGCATTGCAGGGATTTGGGAACTGTGGGTTAAGCACGAGCTAAAATTAGCAGAACCATAACTAACATTGCTGTTGTCTAAGGCTCTGACTCATGAGGTTTTCTGGATTCAGGAGTGGAGCGGGATGTCACCGTGTTCTGCCCTGAAGCAGAGGCAGGGTGACAGTAAGGCTGCGAGGTCTGTTAGTATTAAGTGCCATCAACTTCAGCTCCCATTTGTGAGGTGAGTGTGAACTGCAGCAGCTGAGGAGCAGGCACACCTCCCTTATGCTGCCCTGATGCAATGGGGAGGAAAATCTGCCAGAGTGGTAGGATGAGCCACAGCTGCAGGCAAGAGCATCTCAGAGTGCTTCAGCTAAGTCACCCAGATCCTGAGTCAGTGCCCTGTGCTGTCACTGTAGGGCTTCAAAGTGCACAAGCTTTTGAGATGAATCAGAAGTGCATGCCCTTCTGAACTACAGTTTCTAGCTGCCTGCAAACCTGTAAAGATGAGCAGTGCAGAAGTAATTCTCGTTTGCCTGTTGAGGCTCTCTTTGTAGTGGAGAGTCATTATTGGGGGTTCTTTTTGTTTCTAATTTATTATTATTTAAGGAGACTTTCTTGAGGATTACTCCAAAGCTATGGCCAGGCTCTGCAGCTGTTTAACTGTCTGCAGCTGCTGAGCTGCAGTTTCTGTGGCTCTGTGTATTTATTTTAGCACAAACTGGTTTCGGGTTTTATTTCATGTGCACACTCCTGCAGTCGTTCTGTGGGCTTTGTTTTGGGTGAGCTGCTGTATCAGCTTAACAGCACGCAAGTAGATCTGGCCTTTCATTTCTAATGGATCTGTTTTGAAAAATGACTTCAGTGCTGAGCAAACATCACAAAGGCAAAATAATTTTGAGTTCCAGGAACAACTGAATTAAAGCAGTCCAGGGTATTTCAAGACTCTCTCATATCGCATCAGTTTTGGCTCCTGTATTACTGTGCTCATTTCCTGTATGCCACCTCCACAAGCACCTGTAATGAGCAGTCACCCTTCATGTTCAGTAGCTTCTTCTCTCACCCAAGAAATGCTGTTTGCTGCCTTGGTGCTGTAGGACAGGTCAGAGCTGTCTGGGGCTGCTGGATGGGTGGCACTGGCTGTTGCAGTGGGAGATGTGGGTTCTGATGGGTGTGCAGCTTTGCTGGGAGCGTATATTCATCTCCTCCTGTTGGGACAAGCCCCACCACCTTTTGCCTAGGCCAGGCAGACAAAAGACATTCCCTAAGTCAGCTCTTCCATTAGGTATGTTGCTGCCTGATGCCCTAGGATGATAGCTGTCCTGACCTTTCTTTAGGGCTAAGAGTGATGCAGTGATGCCTCTGTGTTTACATCCAGTGTCATAAACTAACTTTCCCCTCCCAGCTGTGCTTGGGAAGAGTATTTGCATAGCCAGTACTGTTAATACCAGAAGCTGTATTGAATGAAGTAACTGGAGAATCTGGATCATTGAATACAAATCTGGAATCAGTCGGCAGCACACTGTACTCTGCCACTCAGCAAGTGTTGTGAATTTCCTTGACTTTCAGTGTCTGCTCATTGAGTAAACTCTGAATCCCTTGGTTTATGTCAGTACACAGGAAGAGATTTAAAATAACAAAAAAGAGCTGTCAAAACTTCTCTTTTCCAGAAAAGATCTAACTCAGATCTGTAAATTTCCAAACCAACCTGTTGCTGATTTATCTTTGGTTTATTAGCAGAGGATTTAACCTTGACAGCTCCTGGTGACACCTGACATGGTTATAGCTCTGGAGTTACAGCTCTGACCGTGCTGACAGGTGGGCAAATCTATTTGGCTGTGTTTTCTAGCTGTACCTGTCTTTTATCTAGTTGAGTCTCTTGGAAAACTAATTTAGTGGTTTGTCATTTCCTGTAGGTAACTTGAGCAATAGTTGTATAAAGCTGTGAAATATTTCAAGAGAACAAGATTTTTAAACTTCTTTTTCTCTTCAAGAGCAGATCTTAACTGGATAGAGTACTTGGAATAAGTGTCTCTTGAGTGAGAGAATTCCCCTTGCATTCCTTCATCTTTGACATGTAAGAAAATTTTAAGAATGAGAAAGGCCTGACCCATTTTTTACCACTTCCTGTCATACCACAAAAATTGAAAGAATTTTAAGAGTGTTACTTGGTTTTAAGGCATATTTAGGGTGGCTTTTTTTTACTGTTAACACTTTTTGAAAGATACTTTTAAAAAATACAGTGGTGTTTTCACACCACCTCCCCCACCCCCCTGCCCCTCCTTTTTGGCATTTGTGCGTGTGGAAAAGGGAATCATGGGTTGTAAGCTCTGCCTTTTTTTTGTTTGTTGGTGTTTTTTTGTCTTTACTGCTAAAATTGTTTATTTCTTCCTTGTAGATGGCTGCTCTGAGCTCCAGTGCCTACTTACTTGTTTAGGATACCGAGACAGACAATCTTAAAGCAGTAAAGGAATTATTTCTTTTTCCATAGATTCTTTTTTTCCCCTATACTAAATGGGATTCAATTTTTTAAATTTTTAGCTGAAAGCTCACTAAAAGTAATCTTACCACCCTGAATTCTCATAGCCGCTGATGTAACAAAGGGGTGTTTTGATGGAGGATTGACGAAGTGTGTGATCACCCATAGTGCTAGAATTATAATCATGCAGTGCTTGAGACATGGTGCCTCCTTTAGTCTGTGACTGTAAGACTGTCCTGTTGACTCGGAGGTGTGGGGGGCAAAAGTGGGGGGAAAAGGCAACTCTTCTTTCCTGCCCCAACACATCCTTCCCTCTTTCCTGGGGTAAATGCTATGCCAGGTGTAAGCCTGCAGTTGCTGCCAGGAGAATGCTAGAGTAGGGCCCTACAGAGAGCTCTGTGTGAGGGGACTGCCCCTGACACATCACCTGCTACCTGTGGGGCTGTGGCAGCCCCCTGTGCCACAGTGCTTTGTCAGAGCCTGCCACAGCTCCACACCAGCGCTGCTGCAACTTTTCTAGAGAGCCAGGACAGCCTTTTTCTCCGGGCATACAACACTCTTGTGGTTGATGGGTCCATGCTGTCAGTGGTTATGACAGGTTTTCTGCTGTGTTGTTGTTTTTGAACCTTGGGCCTCTCCCTTATTTTTAGCTTTGCTTCATAGAGGGAAAGTTCTTTTGTGATGTTAAAACATGCCTGAGTTTTCTGTCTGGCCAGCAAATTCAGGATTGCATCGGAAAGTTTCAGCAGACAATTTCAACTAAGGTTTGCAGAGGTGGAAACCTCCAGCTGTTATTTCCATGGGTTGTGTGACGAAGGGCCTCTGGATTGAAGAGAGGAGTCTTGGTCAGACCCTATGGCTGCAGGTAAAAAGCCAGTACCTTCACCTTTTATTAGACACTGGAGAACCTGCAAGGGCAAAAGCTGCTGGCAGCCCAGCCTCTTTCCCTGTGCCTGGAACTAGAGTTTGTGTCAGTTTGTGCTTCCACATGGCCGTTTGTGCAGTGTATTTTTGGAGCAGGGAGCTGCTAGATACATTTCTGTGTTTCTCTGCTCCCCATCTGTTCCTGGAGCCACCTTCTGCTCTAGCTGCCTCGGGAGAAGCTGTATTGCAAGGGAAAATGGCAGTAAAACCAGGCATTACCTGTGTTCTCAGTGTGTGGGTTACCCAGTCCTGGTGCTGGGTGTTCATCTGACCCATCAGCAGTCACTTCAGTATTGTTGGTAGGGGCTGGTGTTGTAGTACAATGGCAGGTGATAGTGCAGTCCCTTGTCTCCTTTCCTGTTGCTGTACTGGAAACAGGAATATGGACATTTTTTGCCCATAGATTCAGTCTTGTTGTCTGGAGTGGACCCTAATAAAGCATTTACAATGCACAAAGCCTGCTTCCTCCTGGGGAAAAAAAATGCTGACTTCAGTAAATAAGTTTATTTCAGACAAACTTGTTCTTAGGGAACTGGATCATGTGCTGCAGGGGGAAGAATAATACTACTTCTTTTAGCAACAGCTGTTAAAAGGAGAATGCTTACTTGACTTGCAGTTAATGGTAAAGTCAACGAACTGTAATTTAAAAAAAAAGAAAATAATCTAGAGCTATTCTTGACTATAGGAAGACTGCAATTTATCCTGATTTGTTTGTGTTCACCTCATTGTGAGAGCTGTCAGTACCTCTTATGGTTGACAACCCCATTAAGACCTAGAGAAGCAGAAACCTGCTGCCTTGTTAACCTCACAGAATGAGTGTTCTGCCCTTGTCTTCCTCCTATGCTGTGCCATAGAGAAGCCTTGGTAGGTCTTCTATGGGGTTAGTTTCTTCTTTGCTGCCCTAGGAAGCCTTTTAAAATGGTCAGCCTTGCAGCTTTTTCATGGAATCTTCACCTGTCTTGTGTCAGCATTGCTTAGACATGGGTAGGATGGGCTGTGAAGTGATCTGAGCTGGTGGGGAAGCAGCAGGGAAGTGGAGGAGTGAGGAGCAGAACGTGAGCCTTTTCTCCCTGTTTGAATGTCTTTTGGTCTGTGTGTACAGGGTATACAAGGCAGATCCTGATGGGTTTGGAGATACAAAACCAGAGACTTAAATATGAGCAACCAATGTGTGAAGCAAAAATAATTATTTCAGAGAACAGCCACGGAGCCTTCTTGTGTTTCTGCCGACATCATCTCTTTGATTAGCTTGGGTTTTATTGGTGGGATCTTAACTCCTTCTACTGAACATCCCTTCCAGCAAAGAAGTTAAGGTGGGGAGATGTTTCTGGAAGCTGGTAACACGTGACAAAGAGGTGTCACCTGTGCATAGTAAGTACAAACATATAGTTCAGGATGCAGTATGTATGTATAAAATCAATGTATGTAATGGGATGCTAATGGTGAGTAGCAAAAGGACTGGCTGTTGCTAGTAAGGGACAAATCTTGTCCACCCTTGGTTACTCTGGGAGACTCCCAGGTGTGCTGTGGTGCACATGGGCTGAGCAGGGCCAGAAATCTCATTTTCCTGACAACCTCAAGCCATCTTGCTGGTAAATTAAGTAACTTTGAAATAGTGAAGCTTTTTATGTTACTGAAATACTCAAAATTGTAACAGGCTCCCAGGCCTTTGTTCTTCCATTGAATACAATTCCCATAATCAGCTGCAATCAGATTTTTGTGTTTTATTCAGGCAGATGTTTGCTGACCCAGGCCATGGAAAATTCTTATGACAAAGTGTGCCCTCTTTAAAATGGGAGCTCACAGTGTCATGTTGAGCTTTCAGACTTGATTTTGCTGAACAAGCAATGTGCACACGTGTGTGCTTGGACCTTGTCTATAGGCAGCAGCTCCGCTGTTCTACTGTGCCTGAGCAATCATACATGTCATACAACACCTGTCCTGCCCTTTGGCTCTGCCAAACAGATATGAGTGCTTCACTTTCATGATTCATGATAATCACAGTTCTTTCAGAAACTATTTTAAAAGGGAGGTTCCATCTTCTCTTGGTGAATGCTAATTAGGATTTCACTTCTTTTTGAGTGAGTGTGATAGTAACAATCGTACAGTGAACAAAGAAATCTAAATTTAAAGTGTTCTGGGAATTCTTTTTTGTGCTGAATGAAAACAAACTGCTTTATTTAAATATGTCTACCTTTAACGCACAGATAGAGAAAATCTGGCTATTGCTAGCATATGATATTAAAAAGTTCTGATTATTCTTTTTTAAACATTTTCTAGGAGTTATAGCTTTGCAAATAAAGCTGCGGTATGTGTCAAGCCTTCCCCTGTGCAGTTTTACTCAGTTCAGATTGATGTCTCAATATCTTCAACCTGATGCATCCTTTTATTGTCATCACATTGTATTTTCTTCACTATATCTGTGTAAGTGGTTTTCCATACTGGTGCCGCGTTCCAGTTTGCAGGTGGCTGATGTGGAAAGGGGGGGAATAATGCAGCATACACAATATACATGTGTACTGTGGGAGTTTAATTTTTTTCTATCCCAATGCAAGTTCCCAATCACAGCAAAGAAATTGCACACGGTGTTCTCTGTCTCTCTTCAGATGTAGCCAGAAGCAGCAAAATATTTTCTTGAGAATACTGAAACTAGAAGAGCTTGCAAAGCTATACAGGCTTACTAAAAGTGGTAGTAAAAGTTATTTTTGTTCCTTATGTAAATAGTGCTGGGTCAGTCAGTGTAGCACCTTCTTTTGTTCAGAGCAGACTTGATAAATTTTGTGCATTTTTTTCTATTTAGATATTTTTTACTTGGAGGGTGGAATGAAGTCTTTGCTTCTCCTTCTTCTAGAGTGTGGTCCAATGGTAGAAACAACAAAAGCCAGAAAATCCTGGTTCTGCACTAGGCTTCCTTTCAACTTCCCTTGTAACTGTGCAGAAAAGGCATCTTTTCTATCACTCCCTAATTAGTGTGCACAAATCATCTTTCATCAACTTTTCTATATTTTACATCCGCAGTGACTTATAAGCAGGATTTATATCTCCTGTTAAAGGCCAGATGGTAGCAGCTCTCTGTTCAGTGGTAATGGTGTAAAACTACAAAATGACACTTTGCTGTGTGGAAATAAAGTGCTAACAATTTCTCTGCGCAAAAATTCTGCAGCCACACTGCTCCATTATTAATCCAGTCTTACAAGACTGCTGCGTGATAGAGAAAAATGATCCCTGTTTTATGTCTCTGAAACTGAGGTACAGAGAAATTGTGCAAAAGGTGCAAGAAACACCTTCTGTACTGGTAGGAATTGTATGAGTGCAGATTTATGATAGCAAGATACTACATAACTGGGGAAAAAACTGCAAGTTATGCTTTACAAACTTTAAAAAGTGGCCCCTCCCTTTCTCTTTTTTCAATATGAATCATGTTAATAATGAGTTTATTTACAAGTGTGTTTGGTCAGAGTGGAAACTGTTGCAGAGCATACTATTGAGGTAGAGCAGGACCCGTGAAGCAGAGTATGTGAGGAAAATGGGACAGATAACTCTGGAGGGGAGATGATCATTGATCTACATTGGTTTTCGGAAGGTTTTTGTTGTGGGGAAGGTTTTTTGTTTGTTTTCTATTTGCTTTTCTCTGAGCGATGTGTAATTAAGAGTTTGTGTAATGGATAAATGTCAGATTGTGGAGATGGAAGTAATTTGTATCAGGCTCTACGTACATCCTTTCAGGACTGATGTTTCTGAAATTTTTTTTATCCAGTGGTGGCAATACTAGAAAATGTCCATAAGAGCCAAGCTCCTCTTCAGCAGAGGTGATGAATGAAACTCTTGAAAGCCCCCATGTTGGTCACTGCAAAAAGTTCAGGGAACCCACCCTGCGTCACATTCACTTGCGTGAATGGTTGTTACAGTCTGTCCCAAGTTCAAACCAAAGTACTTTAAAAAAGGTGTCTGTGTAGAAACTATAGCACTAAATGAAGGAAGAGAGCTTGTTAAGCTCTGAAGACTTTGGGGAATAAATGTGATAGGATGGAGTTTAGTTATAACTCCAGCAAAGCTGTGGTTGCACAGCAGGATGTAGCCTTATCATAACTGAGATATCATCAGAACTGTTGGAATATTCTGTTTAAGCTTGTTGACTTCCATATATATATATACACACACTGTCTGAATTAGAATTACTGATTCCCCCCCTCCTTTACATTGCCGTAGAATTTATTCCATAATTTATTTTCTGCTTGGACTTTGCATTGTAGCTTTTTCTTTCATATCGCATCCATAAAATCAGTCCCAAAATGCAATGCTTGTGGAAGAGCGAACGTGAATATCATAGGAGTGGGGGTAGAGAGACATTTTATTTCCTACCCTTAAAAAAATGCCAAGAAATCTATGCAGTGTGTTTCTTGCTATTATTTTACTTGTTTGTTGCTCCAGCATATCTGTCCTGTGACTTAGTGTAGGAACAGATAGGGTAGCACATGAGACATTTGAAATATTTATGAGGCTGAACGGCTCTGAGTTTGGTCAGAGACAGGCCATATTTTTGCCTCTTGACTCTCTTGAGAGAAGCAAACTCCCATCACCTTTCCGAGTCACCAGTCTGGTTTGTGGCTGATTCTTGAAGACCAGGATTGTACAGAAATCAAATACTTCAAAGGCAGAAGAAAGATGCAGATACTTGTTGTATGTCTGATGCTGTTAATAATGTGATGAAGCTGGCCACGTGTAGTCTTTATTTTCCTGGTTTTTTTCTCTTTGATTGAACCCTTTTTCTTTGCATTGTTTCAGCAATGTGAGGTGATGTTGCAAAAACCAATGTCTGGCTCTGGTTTACACTTGGACTTAATAATTTTCTCCAAACCACTTATTTCCATTGGCTTTGAACTTTGAGGGTTTCAGTGGCCCAAAACATCCTTCTTTGCCCATTAGCTGCATTGAAGTGAGTGAGTAAATTCACACCTCATTTGGTGCTGTATTGCTTGTCTGGCTGCGGAACAAACAAACATAAACCCTGTATGTGTCAAAACTGTTCTCAAGCTGAACAGCCAGAGCAAGGAGAAATAAACCTCCCGACTTGCCTGCAGTGAAAGGGGCCAAAGGCTTTGGCCTGCCAGGTCTCCTGTCTGTCTTGGTTGGGTCCAGCTGAAGCTGCAGTGCTGAGCACAGAAGTTTCACTTCCTCAGATGGACAGCTTTGGGGAAGGAAAGTAGCTGAGAAGGTTTTGGTGCTGCATGGGGTAGTGAGTGAAAAAGCAAGAACTCGCTGTGCCAGTGCCCGTCTGTCAAAGCTGAAGGGACAAGGTTGAATTAACAGATTGAGCTGAGATAAATGTTCTGTGTAAGGTCTTGTCTATGCTCAGAAAGTGGAAAAGTTAAGGAGAGCTGACTTAAAGCATGAAGTGCATAAATAAAGCCTTGCTGAATACACTCAATTCAAGAGATTTGCTCATCACTGTGGTTGCCTTAATTTTCCTGAGTGCTGCTTCATGGGTCTGCCCTGTCTCTCTGAAGCTCTTGTAGTGGGGACGTGCACACGCGTGTGCAGTGCTGGCCCTGCCAAGGCTGGGCTTCCTTCTGAATGCTCCAGAGGGAAATATGTAAAAATTTTGCAGGCTTCAACTTTTGAGCCTTGTTTGTTTTAAAGATGAAAAGTGCATTTTGTACAAAATACGCTGAAATATGTGGAAAATCTTATTTTGCAGAATCCGAGGAGTTTGTGTGCCCACGCATCTCTATTGTCTGTGTTGATGATTGTGCACATAGCTGATTCCCCCCCTCACTGCTCTGTGTGAACTCTGCACAGCTAAAATTGATTCTCATTCCCTTGATGGTTAGTTTGCAGAGTGGATTTTATTCATTTGGCTTCTTTGACCTTAACTAGACAAATGTATTAAAATTCCTATTTGAAACGGAATAATTTACAGCAACTTACCATAATTTCATTGACTGTAATACTCTTCTAAAAGCTTGAAATTAAAATTTTTCCTTCTGTTTATCTTCACTTAGTACTTGATTCTGCAGCCCTTAATCTGGTGGGAGGTGTGTGCCTTTCACTGTAAGGACACTGTTCCTCACTTGGCACATTAAGGTGTTGCAGTAAGTTTGAGAGGCTTTGTCTTTTACTTTCAGTGGATGGCTCTCATCCCTTTGCCAGATTAAGAGTTTATTTTGCTCCAGAAACCAGTCTAGCTTCCCTTTTTATTCACCTTTCTGCTTCCAAGGAGAACTGCTTTACACACCAGACACATTTGTATTTACAGATAAAAAATTTTTGAATTAGAGTAAAATTGAAATCTAGGGTGAGACAAAATACTTAATCTTTTAAGCTGTATGCACTATGGGATAGAGGGGCTCTGTCTCTTTATCCCTTTGCCTCATTTAATGGTACAAGACTGGAATCCAGCCTGCAAGACATCAAATCCACATAATGAAAAATCTGGCCAGCACCCAGGTGTCTCTTCTGTGGCTGAAGATGTTGCTTTATGGCTGCCCCATGGTACAATCCTTCAGCTATGTAAAGAAGCCAACAGACTGAAACACAACCAGGCATTTCACAATAGCATGGAAAGGGTACGGGTTCTGTCTGTTTTAAGCTGAGATAAAATACCAACCATGACAGCACAGAAAGAAGAGAGAGGGCAGCACAATAGCCAAGGTAGTGGCTGGCTTTAGCCTTAGTCTCCAGTTACAAATTTGTCTTTGAAGGAGTTGATACTTGTGTCTGTGTGTCTTCATTGGGAATGTAAGTAAGGAAAGGACGGTGTTCATTTTTAGCAGCTTAAATCTCAACAATTCCGGGTATATAAAGGACCTTGAGGAGTGTCTTCCTGGTGGTTGTTAGTAACCAGAGTGGGCACAGCCTGGTGTACTGAAAAAAAAGTGAAGGACCACTACTCTGAGTTCCTTCTGTAGTGATGCTGAGACAAAGGGCTGCCAGGCTCTGTTGGTGGGAGTGCCTGACTTGAGTGAAAGCTAGTTGTAACAGAAAAATATTTTATAGGAAGATTACTTTTAAAAATACCAACAGAAATACCTGTCTGGCTGAACGATGTTATTTCTTTGTGTGTTTTCAGCATCAGCATGAATTCAGCTATAATGTAGGTACTGTATGTTTGCTTTTTTAACTGAAAACCATGCTTAGAGCAGTCAGAATAAAGATGCTGTTACTTTCCAGTTTAGCTGATCTTGAAATTATTAAATCTAAATGGTTAAAATCTAGTTCAGACTGCTGCTAGGCATCTTTCAAGCAGCAGTTACTGGCAGAATTTGTCTAGGTGCTTAGTTGTTGCTGATCTTAGGGGTTTTTTGGATCTTGGAACAACAGTATTTCATCAGTTGTATTTGCAAAGTATGAAGTTTGTATTTCAAATTACTTTCCAGTTTTTAAAAGCTGTAAGTTTATTTTTTTTTACATTTAAAATAGAAATAGAGGTCTTTCAGTTAGGTGGTTTTGTGTTTTTTTTTTCTTCCCCCCCCCTTTTTTTTTCCTTTTTTGTTTTTGTTTATTTTTTACCATATCAAGCCCCTAATGTTGGCAGGAGGTTTTGCTTTGTCTGAAGTATCCATGAGTAAACATACTTTTTTTCTTAGCCAATACTTGCTGCTGGATATGAGCTGTGGGTGTTACTTTGAGAGCATTGATTAAAAGGCTTGGTCAATTTTAACTTCCTAAAAATGATACAAATTTTTAGACTTTGGGTGTACAAAGAACTGTTAAGCTGTAAATAGAAATAATCTGTGTTGTTTTTGAGATTGACTTCTGTAATCAGAAGTGGCAACTTTTGTTTCAGAAGGCAGCTTGGAAGCAGTGTAACAACTTAATTAAACAGACTGAGCTAGAAGAGGAAGAATCATTCTAATTTTGCAGTCTTTGGAATAGTTATTTAGCTGCAAATACTGATCAAATAATTTTGCTTCTTATGTCCATACCTCCATCTTAAAACAGCTCTTGAAAGGTCACCAACATGAAATGGGGCATTTCATGGGAAATGATCATGGCAGTTTACAGTTCCTGGAAACCACATACAAAAATTTTTTAAATCTAGTAATGTTTTCATTAACATGCAAGAAAATCATAGCTTTGATGTTGACAACCATCTACATACAGCTTACTGCTGTTAAATTTGCCACATTGGCTCATTCTCAATTTTTATATTTTGACAGTCTCACTAAGCTTGGAGAAGATGAGGTCAGTCGAGGCGCTGGGGTTTTTTGTTTTGCTTGGTGTGTAAATGTGTGACTTTGATTGAGACCCAAGTTTCAGTGCAAGGTTCTTGTGTTTCTCTGTGGTGTTTCGAGGCTGTGGCTGCTTCAGAGATTTGCAGTAGCTGCTGCATTATTGCAGTTGCTAAAATGTTCTGCGTTTGTGCCCCTGGAGGGTGGCAGAAAGTTGTGTTGCTTCCTGTGGTGCCTCAGCTGTTGAGGAGTGTTGCTCCCAGGAACTGGGTACTTTGCTGCGAGCAGATGATTCAGTCCTGGTTGGTCATACAGGCAAGGGGATGCCAGAATCAGAGCAGAGAAAGCAGTTCAAGATCCCATCCTTCAACACCTTTCTTCTCTGAAAGTGAGTTCTTACTGCTTGATGCCATGTCTATTGTGGCTGTGATGGAGAGCACCTGGCAATATTTGCAAAGTCTGCTCTCCTGGGCAGCGACAGGGGAAAAGAGATAGCACAGCATGCCATGGTTTCACTAGGCCCTCTCCACCCTCCTTTTTTTTTTCCTCCTGGTGATATTAATTTGCAAAAGCAAAAGGAAGCTGCTGACAGATGAGGAAGCTTTAATTGGGGAGCTCACTCTGGGTGAGCCAGGAGTGCCTGTGTCTCAAAATAAATATGGATTAATTTAGGGCTCAGTAGAGTGATCATTTGGAAAACTAAATATGAGTTTGTATCACACCAGCCCTTCCACACTGCTCATATGGCATGGACGCAGCATACCATGGATCTGCCCCTCAGCTTACTGAATGCTTGTGTTGGGCTACAATCTTCTGTGGGGTGTAACTCCAGAGTTTGCACTGTCTTTATATCTTCAAGCATTTATTAAAGCTTTTCAGCCTTGCAAGTATCAGAGGCAGACTGCTGTGTGTCTTAGCACTCTTTTTTTTTTTTTTTTGTAGGTACAGCCTTTTTTTTCTAGCTTGTATAACCATCTCAGTTCCACGATCTGGGCACCTGAGATGGTGATAGGAATTTTCTCTTCCAGACAAACCCTATAAATTGGTACCATTCCACCCATGCTGCCCACTCAGAAGCTTTTAGTATGTTCACAATTTCTGTGCATCTTCAAATGGTAGAAGTTGCTTTGTGTAATCTAAAACATGCTCTTAAGTAATAAAAACCAACAAAACCCTGGTGCTGTTAGTTTGGAAGGGAGCTTTGAAAGATACATGGTGCCAGATTCTTCTACTCCTGCCTTTGCAGAACTGTAATCTTCTTTGGGATGTGTCCGTGGGTAGCGAGGAGAGGAGGAGGATGGAGGCATCAATACACTGTAGCTTCTGAAACTTGCTTTGTCTGAGTCCCAGTGTGGGCACTGGGATTTCTGTGGAACAGGAGGATAAACCTTTGTTCATGTATCTGTGTGTGAATGTCAGACTTGCTCAGGCAGTAAGAACAGCAAAATCGTCCTTCTCTTTAATTGCTCATGGTAGACTATGCAGAATTTCTTAAATATTTAAGACAAATTGGAGGAGGAACTTTCTGTTGTGAATAGTTCAGTTTCCTGAAACTGTGGTTTTGGTGCAAGAGATAATTTTCTGTTCTGCAGGAATTGCAGAGAAATAATTTCTAATCTCTGGTGTTTGCAGACTGAAAACCAGAAAGGCTTCTGTTTGAATGCTATTTGACACAGAAATGAATTATGCTAAAGGGAACAGGGTCTGATTAAAACTGACAATGGTGTGCCAAAACGTCTCTTGCATATTTTTTAGTACAAAAAAGTATCGTTTATGTGGGCATTTGTTTTTCATGGGTTGAAACTAGGTTTCAGGCAGCATTTGTCAGTCAAAGAGTTTTATTTTAGTTATTTTTTAATACTTTTTATCATGAGAATGCACCTAATAGTTATATTTTTAGTGCTTCAGAATAGGAAGGAGTAATACATAATTGGGCATCCTCAGCAGTGCATGTACATTACTGTATAGAGATTGTATTTGGTCTGTAGGTAGAGGTAGGACTAAAATCAAAAAGAGGGTTGATGTTGCTCAGTGTCTGTCTTGAAATTTTCTGAATGCTGTATAGTCAGTGAGGACAGGAGATGGATTTCAATTCAAAATTCCTTGCTCAGTTTGCTAAAACTGTTTCTCGATTGTTGTTACTGATCTGTTTTATTGTTTTACGGCACAGTGAACCCAGAGAGGGGCAGGTGATGCTGATCACTGGTGTCTGCTGAGGAGGGGCGGGTAGCACTCGTGCTTGGGGGGCTGCATTTGGGTTTCAGAACAGAGGTGGTCAGGCACTTCACCTTCTCAGCCCAGCTTTGAAATGCGCTGTTACACCTGAGGTGAACTACTGGGGTTTTTTTTCTGGCTATTTTGTGTTTGTTCACGTGGCAGTTGTCAGGCCCCAGCTCCACAGGGAAGGGGATCAGAACAGTGAGTTCAGCGGGTTCATGGCAGGTCAGGCCCCGGCGGACTGTGCAGGCAGGTTTGTGTGGTTCCTCCTCCTGCTCTGCTCTGCTCAGGAGGAGCAACCTACCAACTTGAAACAGAAAGCTTTTTTTTCGTTTGTTTTAAAAACATTGTGTTTTTTGTTGTTAAAATGTAGACTAAATATTCTGGCAAAAGAGCATAAAAAAGAAAATCAGGCATCTGAGAAAGATCTGGCTCGTGGCAGCTTCTTCCTGTGAACTTTCCACTGTAAAGCAACACTTTCCATTCAAGGCTCGTCTGAATGGCCCTGTTAGCCTGTGCTCCTCCCTGCCAGTCAGCCTGAACGGAACTGACTGGGGAGCTTGGTATTACAAGCAAGCTTTCCTGAAGCAGCTCCTGGTTTTTTTAGGCATCGTTTGTTACAGAGCGTTGGGTGGTGCTTGTAAGCTCTGGTGTGGTAGGCTGTGTAGGGTAAAGGTGTGGACTAAGCATTGCTGGAGTGAGTACATGTCTGCCTAAGGGGAGTGTCTGTGATTATGGGAGATAAGGAATCCACGTGGCCCTTCTTGTGCAGTACTCGACCCCTCCTGGTGACAGGGGGGCTAAACTGGACCAGGCAAAAAAAGCTTCCTCATGGAGGGCAGCTGGATGGGACCTAAAATTCAGGGACTAGTCAAGGCATCTTTGTGTTACTGCCAAAAGGATGTTAAAGAAGTTTCTGAAGACTAGGGTCAGTTTGTGTACTCTGCAATATAAAATTCCGCTGTAAAAAGCTTCAAGACAAGACTTTGCTAGATAGTTCTGTAGAGGTTTTTTGCTGCAATAACTCTTTGAAAAATGAAGTAAAATCTGCCCTTGTCACTTTTCTCTAAATAATAGATGAACTTGGGTTTTGTTTAATTCAGCTCATCCTGCAAACTTCATTTGTGTTTGGTTTGAGAAAATCAAGTAATCAGCAGTACATACTACACATTCCACTCTCAGCCTTGCAAATAGACTCAGTAGGTCTGACTGCGCTTGTAAAATAGGTCAGAGCGTCTTGCTTTTTCCCTATTTTGTATAAACCAAGCAAAGCCAGACTAGAGCCTCTTTTGAAACGCAAAGCATAATCTTGAGATGTAAGTCTTGTAGAGGCCAGTCTATTTAGCAGCAGATGTATTTAAAAATCTAAAGTTCACTTCACAGGGGAAATTCTGGTCTTTCAATGGGCTTATGTAGTCTTGAAAAAATCTGTGGAGACCTCTGGTGGGAAGAAATGGAGGAATTTTCTGTGTTAGAAAACAAAGATGTAGAAGTGGATGGATCTCAGCTGTGATGTCATCTTGCTTTCCCTGTTTTAATGATTTCTCTTTTGAAATTTCCCAGGCTTGCTAAAACTACTGAATGGTTTTAATGATGGAAGAACAAACTTTGCCTTATTTTAGGGGCTTGGTTCATAGTCCACAATAAGGTGTATTGAGACACTGCTCCGATAGTCTGACATAACTCTGTGAGATGGCACAGGCCTTACCCAGGAAGTCTCTAACTTCCACCATGGAAATTAAGGTGAGATGAGGAAGAAGACCCCAAACCCCTTCCTGAAATGCAAAACTTTCCCTTGTAATGTACTTCATCTTATAATTATCTCAGAGGAGTTTTATCTGCACTGCATTTTATTCTCCTCTTAATGTCTCTGGCTTTTGCAATCAGTGCTGTACCTGCCCTCAGCAAGAGGACTCATTTGGCAAATGCATCAATGTATGATGTCATTCCTACAGTGTCTCTAGGCCTGTTTAAAGCATTGGCAGTATTTGACTGCACTTCCTGCAGTTGTAGGCAGCTGTGAAATTTCATAGATCGTGACCAACAGGAAATTCTGAAGGAAAAAAACCTTAGTACAAGACTCACAAAAGGCCGTGGCCTGATTAGTTCCTTGGCTAATGGTAATACATGACAGGTAGTGCAGGACCAAGTGCAGAAGACTGCACTGCAAAGAGTGCTTTTCAAAGTAATTAGCTGTAAAATGAGGAAAAGCAGCGTTCATCCCAAATTAATGGTGGTATAGAACCAACCGCATTTATTTTTAAGAGACCGTTAGAGAGCCTTGCTGGTGTTTCAGCAGTCATGTAGAAAGCTGTGTGCTGGTGGGGCGGGAGGATTGGTTCCTAATGGAAATCTTGCATGACATGCTGGGATGCACAATGCAGAAGGGACAAAAGGTTACTAAAAAAAAATTCTTATCAGAAGTACTTTGACATTAGTCCTCAAGTAATTATTTTTATCCTTCAATAGGTGCATCTGCATGCTATTGTGCTAACACTGCTGCTTCTCTTATTAATTATACTCTTTCAAGCTTGCTTCACAAGAGTAATCTAGCAGCCTGTACTAATTAATGCAGTTCAAATCAAACATAGTAAAAATAAAACAGCTCAGCTGAAAAAGAAAAAGAAAAGGAGAGGGGAAGGCAAAACCCAACACTTAGGCAGTTTGATGCGAAAACAAACATGCAAGGCTGTACCATGTGGGGTATATACAAAAAAGGTATCTTCTACATTTCAGGCATTTAACAATTACTGAGTGTTGTTAAATGTAATGGTACCTTGCTACTAAGAAATCCTGTTACCTACTGTCCCACTCTTCACCAAAAGGTTGTTAATCATTGTTCTTGCTATTGGCTTCAGTGGTCTGAATTAAAATCAAGTGCATTTGCAATTCTTTCCAACAACAGATTCTATCCCCAAGTATTCTACAGCTTTTTGTTGCAGAACAGTAAGTTTAGTGGAGAAATATATGTCCTGGGTAATGTTATCAGCTTCTGCTAAAAGGTTTACAAAACAAGAGTTAACAGGAGACTGATACCTTTCATGTCCTTCTTTTACAAGTGATGTTTGGAGAGTTCTGTAATCAAAATATTGTGCCAAAAACTTCCTAGAATGGTCAAACCAACCTGCAGAAGACCTTGAATCTTGCACAACCTCATTTCAGTTGGTAAAATTCATAGCATATCAGGTGATGACAGTTTTTTCCAGTATGCGGAATGTTTTTGTTACTTTATTTAATAGTTGTGGATATGGCAAAGTTGGATTCCAGTATTTACCTTTTTTTTTTTTTTTAATCTGTTGTTTCAGTGGGAAAACAGAAGGTACCAGAATCATGGCTTCCATCTGATAGGAAAAGCAGGCATGGATTTGAATTATAGGTGTTTTGTAAATCTGTATTTTGAATCCCATTTTAATTGCTTAGTGTGCAGGGCAGCTATGGATCTCCTTTTCTGAGCCACAGACTTTGAAATCATAATCTTCCCTGCTTCTTTGCTAAGTTTCACTTGCAAATAAAATAAGTTTACTGCTATGAATTGCCTTTCTTCAGGAATAGTTTCTTGTGAACCACACAATAATGAGTAAATATCAAATACAGGTTAATAGTAAGTTTTATAAAATACGATCTTTTGGATCCAAGCTAGATCCTTCAACCCCTGCCACTGGATCCATGCTCTTCCTAGTGGCAGTGCCTGATGTCCCAGTGCTGATGGTTTCCTTTGGCTCCCCCTCCCAGGGAAGTGCTGCTGCTTTGGCAGTGCTGCCCTGCTGGGAAATGCACAGCAGCCCCAAGGCAATTGTGGTAGGTTCCAGTGCAGTATTAAATATTCCTGCTGAAAGGTCAGTGGTGTTGAAGTGATAGATTGATGCAATTACTTAGTAGAGAAATGTAGTGTCCTGCTAAAACCCAAGTTTTCAAATCCATTGTCTTAAGGTTAGCAGTGTGTTATTCCTTGCTTTAGGCATACTGGCTTTGCTGAATAAGTGACTGACTAAAAGCTGGTGGGTTTAAAGAAATGAGAAATGTCGTTTGTGCAGCACAGGAAATTAATTTTTAAATTTTTTTTATTGCTGACCATTAGCATTTGTTCAGCTTGCATCATTGTGGATTTTGTATTTGGAATGATATCCAAGTTTAATAAGTAAACTTATAAAGGATACCAAAACTTGTCTCCAGACTAATTCTTCAGAGGTGATTTTATTTGCTTTGCTTATTGACTAATGAGCAGCTGAGGTTTGTGATATTAAAGGAGGGGAGAAGTCTGAAGTAGGAAATACTACCTAATGCTTTTAATGAGCAATGTGCATTATGTGATATTGGCCATTTCCTAGCACTGAGATATCATTAATAACCTTGAATGCAAATTTGCTGATTAAAATATGACCTGGGCTTTTTCATCTGGAAGTACATTGGTATAGGAGAGCAATGAACAGATTGTGGAAGAAAAGGTTGCTGTTGATTTTGTTAGTCAAACAATTCTATGAAGATATTTTAGAATTGTTGGATTTGTGACTTTCTTGAAGAAAATCCCTTAGAAAAGCTGCTGTGCTTTCTCTGTGGTTTCAGTGAAGCATGTGGTATACAGAGTGGGGACACTTGTCCTTTGGGATATTTTCTTCCCTTCTCTTCCCGTTCCATTCTGCTAACTTTTCTGTCTCCGTATTGTGATGACCTTCCTTGTTTTTTGCTTTGGTGAAGTACCTCTGGATATGGATTTCTCTCATACTTGAAGCTGAAGGAGAAAATTGTGCTCAGTACTTAACAGAATAAATATACTGGTGAGAGAAGTGAGGGGAGCAAATGCTGCTCCTGCTCTCCCATCAGCATGGCTTCGTCCTCTCAGTCTGAATTAAAACTTTAATTGACTTCTTCATGTTGGTGCATTTCTTTATATTCCTGGCAGAGGGAGTTCTTCAGAACTGGGAAATGTTGCTGGCATGGGTTTGGTTTGCTTTGCTTGGGGGCGTGTTGTTTTTTCCCGGTGGCACAGATACAGTTCCCATCAAAGTGAATGGGCTGGTGCTGGTGTAAGCCAAAGATGAGAACCCAGCACCAAGTGAGCAAAGACTTCTGAAGTCCAACAGGATGACCTCATTACCAAGCAAGATTTTGCAGAAGCTGTGAGCAGAGTCAGCCAGCAATTTAAGTCACCTAAGCAAGCCACAAGGGTGAATTTGCAGTTTAAAACACAGCAGATTATTTCACTTTCAATTTATCAAAAAAAAAAAAGCAAAAAGCTTGTGTCCTCATTTCATTTGCAGGATCTGCCTTTAGCTTAGTTTTTTGGGAGAGCTTTAGTTCTGCTGGGGTTTAAATGTGAATCATGGGTGAGGTATTGTTTTTATTGTAATGTACAGAAATTATCAACAGCTCAATGGAAAAGTATGTGTGAAAGGAAATATGGCCAGCACTTCAGAGTGCTGATTATTAAACCAGTTGGGGTTTCATTTGAGAAGTTAGTTATTAAGTAGATAGTCTCCCTGTGATGAAATACCAGTGGGAACACTGCCTTTACTCAGAATATTTGTGTGGGGGATTTTGGGTGCATCTTTTAATCTTAATTTGAATGTATTGTATCTTGACTTTTTCTTGGTTACACCCATGTTTCCCCCATGATTTGCTGTTGCCTTTAGAAATGCAAGGATTCTTACACTTGTGTCTCAAAAATCTGAGTAGCAGTTTTTTTCCAGGCAGAGATGCATGTAGGTTTAGTACTTTTAAGTGGAGATGTGAACTCAATTGAAAATCTTTTGTGGGTGGATTTGCAGCTGGGCTTCATGATGGAATTCAGGCCATCAGCCAGAAAACAAAGCTGGAATGGAGTCAGGAGTCTGCACAAGAGGGTTATAGGTCTGGAAGTGGGACCAGAAGTGTGGTCATCATACAGTGGGAAGTGGTTCGTGGGGGGAGGATGGGAAGTCTGGAAGTTAAGTCAGTATCAAAAATCACTCAGACACAACTGTAAAACTAGTAAGGTAGATATTGTAAGGGTAAAATATTAACCAAGAAATAACTCCTAAGAAATTTAAAGAGAAAATATTTGTACTGGAAGTGTCATTTATTGAGGTTTCCATCTACATTCATTGCAAATACCAAATAAACAATTTCTTGGGAAACCATACTGATTTTCAGTATGTTTGTCCTTTGGAGTATAAGTTGAAGAAGCGCTGATTTACCTGTCTGGTCATCCAAGGAGATGTAGAGGAGTAACACAGGACTTGATTCTCCTGTCCTTTGAGTTATTTGAGTAGCAAAATAATCCTTTGTATAAGAAAAAGTGAAATTACCTGCTTTCTTTGCTACTTAGCAGTAACTTTTCAATATGTCTGTGTAGAAATTCAAGCTAGAATTTGCCTTGATGGTACTGGAGTGCATTTGCATTTGGATACTGGAGTGTTTCCACGGTGTCTTTTTAGAGTCTGGATCCTGCTCTCTGCCCCACGGAAGAGTTTCTGCTCAGGCATGCTGCTCACTCTGGGGAAATGTCCACGAGCAAGGAGAGCAGGAGGACAGTGATGACATTATTGTGTGGACTGGAGGACAACCTTTCTCTATAAATACACGTTATTTTTCCTGTTAAATGACTGATGCTGAGAGTGGTTTTTAGATGAGCTATTTTTAAGAGAGCATGTTATCCACTAAGGATGTCATTACGTGTTGCAAGAGTTTTAATATAAACTGTTTACATATTGATCTTGTTGTATATTAAGCTGTTTCTTCCTTGTCTTCAACAGGCAGCCAGATAAACTAGTGGTGGTTTGGACAAGAAGAAGCAGAAGAAAATCCTCTAAGGTTAGTTGATTCCTTGATAAGTCCCAACTTCAGTGACAAGCAGGGTCAGTGGTTTGAGGGAGTGTTTTTTTGAGTGTGGGGAGCAGCCAAATAAATAAATGAGAAATATTTTAGTTGTTGACTTTTTTTTTTAACTCAGTTTATCCATAAAGTTCAGAATAAACTGCTGTTGATGTCAGTGCTAATTTATGGGAACTCTTAACTCTGATTTTAGCTTTGGTTATTTGTTTAGCAGAACTGTATCACCGTCAGTTCAATTCAGTTATTAATTGCTAGACCTAATTAGAAAGGAGAATTGGTTTCTTTACTAGAAATGTATTAAAAAGTAATTAATTAAAAAAAAATAAGGAATCTGACATCCCTGCAATAGGCAGATAATCCCTGAATAAGAGGCTATTTGGCAACTTGAAATGCTACAAATAAAAAAGAAAAAAAGCAGGGTCTTTCAGTTTATCTTTTAAGTGAATTTTTATGTTTTACTTCTACAAACACTGTGGGCAAACCTGTGAATTTGTGTTTCCTGACTAATAACTTGGTAGCCTGAGGAATGGGGAGCTCTGAGTGAAGTCTGTCCCGTGTCTGGACATCGATAAGATTTGTCTTGCACGGGGGCAGGAGTGCATGCTCTTTTCCTCCCTTCCCAGGAGCATCTCCTCTTTGAGATGATTTAGTCTTGCTCATTCTCATCCTGTGGCCACTTAGCCCTGTTGGGTTTATGGAAAATGGTCTTGTCAGGAGGAAATTTTGGAAGTTATAATAATTTTTTGACACTTCAGTTTAAAAAAGAGATGATTTAAGCTTCTTTTTCTTTTTTTTTTTGTGTGTGTATTCATGTAACACAAAATGATGCTTCAAAGAACTCTGTGATAGTGGAGAGAGGGCATCCATGACAGAGAAGATATCTTGAAATAATTATGTTGAAGAGCTTAAATATTTAGAAAATGTGATACACAGTTTTCTGCCCTGCTCAGGAGATACTTTGGGTTTCTATTTTTCTGGTACTCCTCTTTTTCTGGCTTCTTTTTCTGATTGTCATGCATGTTTGTTGTATTTTGTCTTTTAACTTGAGGTATAAGCTGTTCTAAGCTATTTTAGATAAAGACTGGTTCCTGACTGCACAGCTAAACGTTGTGCATCCAAAATTCTGCTTCAGGTTATGAAAACCCAGAGGTGCTACCTGATGAGTAAACAAGTACGTGAACTCAGTCTGGTACCTGTTCCTGTTCCATGTTCCATACTCTTCAGCAAAGCCAGTCAGACTATTCCTGTTTCACTGAAGGATCGCCTGGCTCAAGTTGCTTTGAATTTATAGCACGGTGTGTATCCAGGCAGTAACTGCTGATGTCAGTAACTGGTGTCTGATGTGGCTCACCCTATGGTAACTTCTCTATATTAGTTTCATTTAATTACTGTTGCACAGAGAGATAAAAGTTGTGCAAACAGTAAGTACAGTGCTTACACAAGCATTATAACCCTGAAAAGCTTGGTGAAAAATAATGTATTTGTCCATAAATGATTGTTTTGTTGAGATTCAGAATATGTTCAGAAACAGAAGCCCTAATAAAAGTCCAGCAGGGCTTTATGAAATGATGGGTTTCTGCCTGTCATTTTATAGGGTCCAATGACAGCATTTCCCTGAGGCAACAGGATTTTTTGGCATTAGCTCAGCCTTTTGGGCTTGAAGTTTTTTTCAGCTGGGCCATAAAGTTCCATGATATGTCCTCGCTTTTGGTCACCGTGCAGTAGAAGCAACTCTTGGATAAACTGGCAGATTTAAACCTGAGACTCAGAAAAGTCTTTGACTAAGTCATGTTTAGTAAGATCCCACAAAAGTACTTTGAAAGAGGCTGAGTGCCTCTAAAACCTGGGCAGAGCATAGAGTTAATTTTAAAGCTTAGGTAGTTGATGTGACTTGAGCTGTTTAGGTCAAAAACCATAGATCAATAAATGTTCTTGATCTCTTAGTCATCCTGCCAGTAAAATACTGTATTCGACATACTTGTTTCATCTAATTGCTTTATTGGAAGCAAGTCAAATGAATATTTCCTTATTTTATTTTTGATGGACACTGGGTTCAGTGAGTACAAAGCATTAATAATTGTCTGTTTTTCAGCTTCTTGAGAGGGAGGAAGGGAGGGATGAGGTTTTAACTTACTGTAAAGATGTTGTGAAGACTTTTTTGGAGATTATGTTTTCAGAACTTTTCAGATCATTAGGGTTAATGAGGGATATCACCAGCAGATAGTTCACAAACTCACAAACATGGCCCTTTGGATGCTCTCTAGTGGTTCTGTGTCTCTTTTATACTGGGAAAGTACAAGAGATGTATTAAGCAAAAATGTCGTGCAACTGGAAGATGGAGCTATGGCTATACACTGGGATGCCTGCTCTAACTGATATAATCTTAAAATGCCATTGAGCTGAAAGCTGAGTTCTTGATGTCCTTTGAAGCCCTTGTTTTTGTGGGTTTCTATGATTTTGGTATGCCTCCTGGCCCACATACTCTTTTTCCAAGTAAACTACAGAGGTCCCTTTATTAAGAGAAAAAATGAGAGACATCATGTGCAGGAGTCTGAGTATTTTACTTGTTACTGTGGGAAATACAGAATAGGAGCTGTAGAAATGTTAAATTACAGTAAGTTTCAAAGTGTTGCAAATGAAAAGCAAATTTTGAAAGAATATATAAATAGCAGTCTGATGGGTGAATAGATACAGGACCATAAATATATCCAGCAGTTACTGACCCTAATGCAGATTTAACTTACTTACAGTTCTATTTTGGGACCTGCTTTCCATGGGCAAGTCTAATTTCAATGTATTTCATGAGGTGTGTCAAGACGATGTGGTTCTGTGTGGTTGGGCATCTCCATTGTGTGTGCCAGGAGTTTACATAAAATGATGATTTGCAGTTCTGCTGTACTTGGCAGAATTACTGTGCAGTCCTAGAACCAAAGTGAACTTTCACTTTGGGGAGGGTGGGAGTCACCTGTCTGCTGGTGCAAATGTTGTCTGTTTTCAAAATCAGATAGACTCTTCAAGCCTTATTTAGATGCTGTTCAGCATCTGTAGTTTACAGAAGGTGCATCTTGTAGCAGTGGACTTGTTTAACTCTTCTTCTTCAGTACTCTGGCACACTGGCAAGTTGTCTGCCCAGGTTTTCAAGCTCTGAGCTTTTGGACCTGTCTTTTTTTTTCCTTTTCTTTTTTTTTTTTCCTTTTTTTTTTTTTTTGAGTAGTGGAAGAATGTCTTTGTTCTAGTGTAGAGCAAGGGAAAAACATGTTGAAAATATGTTTACCTTTGTTTCACTGAGATGCTCTCAAATTTTCAGGCTTTGAACTAGAGATTTCAGTTTGAAAATAGATGTTGCCGTGATGTCAAGGAGGTACTTTCTGCTATTCCTGTGAACATACACAGGCTTAATGTTGAATTATACACCTCTGAAGAATCAAATTTGCACTTGCTTCTGAGAGCCTGACAGAATTATTCTTCAAAGATTCTTTTTGTGTCAAAGCTGAAAGAAGGTGCCTTGCCTGTGATTTCAGCACTTCTCTTGCAGGTTTATCAAAAACTGTTTAAGCACAAAGGAGAAGGAACAATGCTGAGAACAGGGAAAGAACTTGGGCAGTGAGAAGTCAGAGCCAAGAGAGGCAAAGGGGCAGGGAGCAAGAAGAATCCCTTGGACACAACAGCAGTCTGGCCAGCATTTTTTCAAGTTTCTGTCATCAATAAAGCAGAAGTTGGGTCACCTGTTTTGCTGTCCTTGGCAATCTGTTGTCTTTTCTGGCTGCTTTGTTGCCCAGTGCCAGCCCTGCTTGTCCCTGCCGGGCTGGAGTTCCAAAGGCATGCTGTGACCCTGACATGCTGGTGGCTGTCTGGGACCAGCACAGTTCAATAATGCCATTCCTGGGGCTTCTCAGTTTTTTAGTAAAGTTTCAAAATCATACTATTATTGTCATCCCTGATTGTAAATTGGGGGTCATTAATACCCTTCTTTTTTCCAGGAGTCCCATAAAGTTGACTTGTGGTGACATTCTGAGGTGCAGTGATGGCTGTCCCAGAAAATGATGAGAAAAATAACTCTGCATTCAGTTTTTTTTTGTTTGTCTGGGTTTTGATTTTTTGTTTGATTGTTGTTTTGTTTTGTTTTTTTTTTTCCTAATAAGAAACCCTATAGATGATGTGGGAAACCGATTCAAGAGAAGGGGAAGAGGCCCTTTATCTGAGCATCATCTATTGCGGACAGTGAATAAGACAAGATTTGGTGAACGAAATAGCATGAATCGTACATTTAAGGAATATGTCATGAACGTGTGTGTATGTGACATTAAGCTTGAAGAGGTAGCCCAGTGCTAGAGAACCTGTGGTGGAGATGAGTTTTTGCTCATTTCCCAAGCTTAGCAGTCTTTCTGTAGCCTTTTAGCAGTAATACACATACGCATAATGACAGTTGTAATACATGTGCACGCCGATGAATTGAAGACATTCATGGGAAGACCTGTGGGAATCTGCTGGTTTCCTTGTCTGCTCTAAAGGGGCACTGACAGCAATGTGTTGATCAAAGGCTGCCTGGAGTTTCCAGGGCTTTGAACGGAATTCCTTCTTTGGCACGTGCTGGGTTTTTTGGACTGCATCCCAGGGCAGGAGTGTGACTGGAGTGTTGTTCTGGTGCCCAGCCTCTTTAACTGGTAGGCCAAGCACAGTGATTTCAAGATGATCATGGGGAGGATGCAAGCTGCAGTCTGGAGTATGGTCTTTAACTTGTCTCCCACTGAACTGTGGTACAGAAGAAAAAGGAGAAGCCATTCACAAACTGCTGGTTTCCTCTGGTGGGTGGGAACTGGCAGCTTTTCCCAGTCCATTCTTTTTCCAGTAGGTCCATTAACAGCCATATGCAACTCTAGCTCTCCTGGATGGCGAATGTCTCTGGTGGGACGCATCACATGGAGCAAATCCTTGATATTCCAAAGCCACACTGCTGGCATGGAGGCACCAGATGAAGGATCTGGCTGCTTAATGTCAGCTCTTCCTCTTGAGTTTGGTTTTTTTTTTTTTCCTTTTCTGTCTAAGTGTTCTGCCTGGATAACACTGAAGAAGAGGGATTATCCTTACAAGCTGAGCTGCCCTAAGCACTACTGGAGCCAGTTGAGCTCCTGATTGCTTCTTGTGCCCTGAACAGCCTGTCACACAGACAAGTAGCAGAGATGGCCTGAAGTCAGGCAGCTGGCAAAAATTTTATAAGGAAAAGAAAATCAGCAGTTTGCTGGCTCACAATAAAGCCACTTTTGTGGCTGCAGGTGAGGAATAATCATAGGTCTGTTTCTGATGAGTTTTGCTTTTAAAACCCAATATTGACAGCTTGGCAATAAGAACATATTTTTTATTCATAAATATAAACTGTTCCATAATTTGCAGCAGGCTCAAAATATTATGGTCAGCTCTAGGGTCTTACAAAAAAAATAACATTAAATCATCCTGCACAACAGAGGCAGGGTGAGGCAAGGTGGTAATGAAGAAAGCAAAGTGGAGATGAAGCATCTGAAAGGGTAGGTTCCTGAAATAATGTAGTATCAAGTCTGTCTTTCCAGTTCAAGCACAGCAAAAGAGCAGTGATGTTCACATCACAGGTGGTGGATTGCAAAGCTGCCTGCCTGGATTGGAACTGTTGTTTTAAAGAGAAAAATGAATCTCAAAACTGGATAGCCTGAAGTGCCCGTGTAAGTCTGTAGGCTTATCTCCACGGCCTTTCTTTAAGAGATTTCCTCGTCTCCCAGGCATCAGTTTTGTGCCAGAGCAATGCCGTAGGTTGGACAATGTCATTCACAGCCCTACTCTCTTTATAGAGTATTCCAGCAGCCCCTCCTGTAGCTCCTGTTCCCTGATTTAAAAGAGCTTTCGTGCTACGTTGTCTTCACTCATTTTCTACTGGCAGAAAAAGGGAAGAGTTGCCTTTTGCTTTGAAATGCAACAGAGCACTTTTACTTCTCTTTCCAGACCATGGCTCCCATCCCTGAGATTTGGAGACAAGTCAGACAAGGGCAGGGCTGGGGGTGAGGCACCTGCTGCTGGCAGTCACTTCTGCTTAGCTGCCCTTGCCTTGGCTTCCGAGACAATGGGAGATGGCTGGTGAAGACCAGTGGCAAATGAGGAAAAAGTGGATCTAAAGGCACAACCACCCGATGGAAAATGGAGTTGGGGGGGTTAGGGTGGAAATGTACTGCGCAGATGTAGCACCTTACCTTGGCTGAGCCCTGACAGCAAGTCCATGTCACCTGCAGAGGTGGCCTGATCCAAGTCAAGGCTTATAATTTGGGAGTTGAAAAGGTTTTTTGATATAGGCCAGATGTAACTTGAAGAAACTGCAGCTCAGAGGTGCCTGGCATGAGAAATGTTGCATTAGAATAACACTCTGCATCTTAATTTTAAATTACTGCCATTTGCCTGTCGTCTGTGTTTCTCCTGCTTTGCTTTCCACTTTCCCTTTCTCCTTCGCAACAACCCAGACAGTCCTTTTGATGTTATCTTTTTCTGTCATGCTGTTTGTGTGATACAGTGTTTATTTTTCAAAGCCAGAGGAGGACTTAATAACATTCATGATCACAGAACAGCTTTGCTTTAAAAGCTCATTAGTTAGAGCTTGTCTCCTGGTTGTTGCTTTCAGTGACAGAAAATCATATATATCTCTGTGTGTTTATTGTGTCTCACTGACTTTCCTTGTGGGAGGAAATGATGATAAAGGGCTTGAAGTGAAGCGTTGACTGCACCAGTGAATGCTCATTTTCTACGTTTGTTTAATAGATGGAACAAGTGATCCTCAACTTAGCAGTGCCTGGACCCTGGACAGCAAAAGTTTGACACAATTGTCTGTATTGGCCAAACCCAGCAGGAAGGTGCAGGTTTCAAACACACCATGAGCTCCAATTAGTTTTGTGCAAACTGGTACCTGGAAAGAGGATGGGCTGCCCCTATGGAGGAGAAGTTATTTATCTTACAAGATGCTACCAGAGGACATGGCAGATGAGCTTGTGCCTGGCTCTGGATCACTGCCTCGTGTTTGCTGAAGATCTCTGTGGGCAAGCTGGGAGTGATGCAGGGGGCTGTGGGTTCTGTGGGACAGAGAGATACAAACTGCAGACTGTGGAGTGTTTTGCTGCTCACAAAATACCTTTTTCTTGTAAAATATGTAGGTTTTGTTTGGTGTTGTCTGCTCAGTTATTCAGAAAATACATCCAGTATTCTTCTTCAGAATTACGAGATTAGACTGAAATTCATGGAGTGAAAATAGTAGAAAGTGGGTTCTTGCAAGTTGCTCTTATTTTAAAATTCCTTTTTTTTGGATGCTCCAAGTTGCTACTTCGTGCAAGCACAAAACATAGACACTCATTGAAAAATCTGATCTAATTAGGCGTCTTTGGGAGCTGCAGTTTCAACCAGAGCACCAAAGATAACAAAATGTGTGATCAAACCACAGGAGAGCTGGCACTCCCTACTGTATATGGCAGCAGAGAGCTGCTGCCTCTGTAGGGATGGGACTGCTTCTCCAGCTTTGTCTTTCCCACTTGGGTACAGCAGAGTCATCCTTAAAGGTTACCCAGGTTGCCTTAGGGTACCTTGAGAACCCAGGTGACAGGTCCTGCTAACCTTACTAACGCAAAAATATGTTCTGATAGACAGCCTGAATCTGAAGTTCTGAGTGTTGCAAGGAGTATAAAATTGCAATGAGTGATGCTCTAGAATTAAAAAAAGAAAAAAGATGAGTTAATTGGCTTCAGATAACAGTAAATAGATTGTACAGTCTTTCCTGATAAAACTTCCACAGGTTTCTAATAACACCCTGGCTCTGTAGCTGTCACTTCTGCAGCAGCATCCTTCCCTCGTTTGTCTTACAGCATCTCAAAATAGATTAGATTGAGCTTGGAAAAAACTTACTCCAAACCAGAGCAGAAATACTCACACACAGTGTTTTTAAGGACTAGCTGTTAAAATGTTAATACAGGCTATACACCAATCCAAACTGATGCGCAAAGGTAGACAAGTTCTCAGTCTATTTAATTGCTGGGTTTTTTTGTTATCTTTTCTAGGTGTAGGTACCACAGCATATTAATTCTTATAAACTTTTATGGTTTAGTAGCATTATAAATTGTTATTTCCACTTTTCTTTCCTGAAGTAAAACTTCTTGCTCTGTTTAGGTGTAAATGTGATTAAACCTGCACTATGTGTTGTACACAAAATAAAGCTCAGCTTGCTACAGAAGTTCTTACAGCCTTAATTTTTGCAAAGCTCTGAGTATCCTGACCTGCACTATGTAAGGAAAAAGCAGAGCTTAAGACCTTGTGAGGAACGGCTTTAGTTCAGTGGAAAAGTCTGCTAGTGGTCTGAGTTTCCTTACTGTCATTCTTAATTATGTCCTTTGAAATGTTCAGTAGAGGCATGGGTTTAAGAATGTGACCTTTTTGGAGTCAGTGATATGTTACTTTTACCTACATGCCCTGGGTCCTGTGGGAGTCAAGCCAGCACTTTTATAAGGCTTTGAATAACTGGATTTTTTTCTTCCTTTAGGCACACAGCTGGCAGCCTGGTATCAAGAACCCATACCGTGGGGTGGTGGTGTGGCCTGTACCTGAAAATGTTGAAATTACTGTGACTCTCTTCAAGGTATGGGGTTTTTTTAAAAGCATAATCTTTACTATTTCCTAAACAATATATGAAAAATTCTATCTGGAAATGCCAGATTATAGTCACAAGGTCTAATCTTGCTGGTTTTAAGTCATTAACTGCACAACCTTATGTCCTCAGTTCAAATCTGAGAGAGAGGGATGGTCTGTTCCCTGCCAAAGCTGACTTTTGTAGTTTACTTAACATGCTGAAATACCCATTGAGCTGATTATGGCGAGGCATTGGCACAGAGTTCAGCACATGAGTAACTGTGCACGTAGTACATGTGTAAGGAAGGACTTGGCATGGGTTACAGCCTGGTAGGTTTTCTTTAAATACTGGAAGGCAGAAGTTGTCATAACAGTCATTTCTGGACTTCCTTGTTCAGTTTTAGTGCACACTATTGGCTGCAACAGAATCCAGCTCCTCACTTCCCATTATCTAGAATGCTGCACAAACATCACAGCACTGATGTGATTGTAGCTGTAAGAGTGAATGTGGAGTATTGGAGTACTATAGAGAATTATAAGATTTTACAGGGATTTTTTTTTTTTTTTAACTGCATTTGTTCTACTAAAAAAGAAGCTTATTTGTGTGGCTGTGAAGGAGGAGGAGGAAGTGATAGTTATGCTAGAACTTATTTCCCAAATATCATTGGGCAAGGCCCTTTCTGCATAAAGATAAACCATTCAGCTTTGCGTGTGTGACAGTGTAGGAGGCTGAAGATTTCTGGGATTTTCATTCCATAGTTTTTCATTATTCTTTACTCTGATGCCTTCATCTGCATTCTGGCTGTTCTTATTTCTAACTGCTCCCTTTGCAGCTTAGGGCAACAGTAACATACTTCTTTCTAATTAGTAATATTTGTATTTCTTTGTCTTGGGGACTTTCCCAAGTAACTGCTTGGCTGTGGCTTCTGATTAGCCCTAGAACAGGAATTTATTACTTGGTTCATTAAACCTAAAAAAAGGGAGTTGTCTTTTTTTTTCCCCCTTTTTTTTTTCTTCCTGCCTTTGGGTTTACTGATGAACACAAACTTCTCAGGCTGTCTATCATAAATTTGTCTCTGTTCTTAGCAAACACGTAGTCTTCAACTGAACTTCAAAAGTTCACTACCAAAAATTGTTTGCTTCGAGGGCCTCCGCTTGGACTAAGAAACTTGTCAGCATTATGTGGCAATGCTACATGTCTGTACAATCAGAACATGGTTATGCAACACTGTAAATGTTGCTTGATATTTTCAACATTTAAAGTGAAGCAGAAATGTACAGAAATCTTGATTCTGATTACAATGTTACATGAAGAATGAGAAATAAAGTTTCTTTTAGGTGCAGATCTGTGATACTGTAGCTTTGGAGTGAAGGTGTCTTCCAGCCTTCTCTTGCCATCCCATCTTTTTATTTACACTTGCGCTGCTTCAGGGTTCTGTTATGTAGAACAGCACAGCAGCCTTGTTAGTTGTATAACTAAGACTGAGGGTAGGACCATCTAGTGAGGGACAGAAGGGCCTCTGGAGCCAGTGTCAGGTATTACAAAAGCTTAATTTTACCCAGCACTAATTCTGCAGGCGGATCTGTTCACTGGACTTCTTCCTCTCCCCCCCGAAATGAACCTGCCTGTCACAAGAATTGGTCTGTGAGGAGAGGTAGGAGCGTGAATAACCCCAGCATCTGTGCCTTCTGTAAATGGTACACACTGGTCTCTGGGGGAATGAGCACTGGATTTACAATCGAGATATTGAGAGCCATCACACTGTCAGGCAGCTCTGACTGTAAAATCTGCTCTAATTGATCCTCTGGCTCTTCTAACAAGAGTGCCTATAAGTGGCCAAATGCCCTTTATTCTCTGTAAGGGGATGCAAGTGTGGCACAGAGCAGCTTTTTGAGTGAGCTGTGCGACGCCCCAGGAGCGCTGTACCTGTGTGAGACCAGCAGCCTGCCTGAGTGAGCTGTGAGGGGCAGAGGATAGCAGGCAGAAGATGGTGTTAGCCCAGTTCAGGCTGTGCCCAGTCCCCTCGTGGCTCTGTTTGCTCTGTGGTGCTTCAGCTGCAGCACAGGACATGCCCCAGCACCCACAAAGCTTGCATTTCTGTAGCTGGTAGGTTCTGGGCAGAGGCAGTCAAAAAGAACTGGCTGTTTTCTCACACAACTGATGCATTGTCTGGGCAGCACTGGAGAGGTGGGAAGGGAAGTATGTGACGGCACACTGCAGCCGCCATTCTGGGAGCTGACTTGGAAGTTGGGTATTTGTATTGTTCCTTCCCCTGGAAGGAAGGGGACAAAAAGACTGAAAACAGTGAAGCTCAGAAAAAGAGGCTGCTCATCTTGCAGTTCTGTAAAAACCCTTTTTGGAGCCAATCCCCTGCAAAGGAGGGTGATTATTGAAGGTTAGGCACTTTGCAGTACGTGCATTTAGCCTGGCCTCGTTTAACAAACAGGAGTTGTTTGCTTTCCCCACCACTTGAGAAGCTCGGAGAGCTGCTGCGTCCGTGTCCACCCTGGCAGAGCCCACAACTGGGAGCTGACAGAGCTGTGTAGCAATCACAGATAACAAATGAGTGCAGTGGTGCTGTTGGGAATGGCAGCGCAGGGAAGGGAAGGAGTGGGCTCCAGACAGACAGCTATGTGTTGTGGGGAATGATTCACACAGTAGTGGCAGTGCATTCATAAGTGGCTGTTGAAATGTGTTGCTGGTAGGATTAGGAGATAAGTCAAGGTTTCAAGTGCTGATGAGAATGTTGAGAGTCTCCTCTCCGCTAGTCAGCCATGGACACTTGAGAGCTGACTAAGCAAAGTGCCTGTGATCAGTCAACAGATGAGATATTCTGTGTTATCTGCACAGCCCTACTTTGGGTGTTAGCTTGTTTACGACAATATATTTGTAATTCTTACACAAGTGAAGTACTGAAGAGATTACAATTTTCATTTAGAAAACTTTAATTTCAAGTAAAAGTAAGTTTGTTTGTTTGTTTGTTTGTTTGTTTCAATTAATTCCAGGCTGCTGGTAAAATTTCATAATGCCCTGGAGTCATGTGGGGAAAAGCATCATATGGATGTATTGATTCAGCTTCCCTTGACTAGCTGTAGCTCCTGCCCATCCAGACACTGAAGTGCTAATTACATAAAAAGTTCCATCTGTTCTGAAAGTTTAACTTGTTCCTTTGCTGAGCTCCACACTGATGTTTGGTTGTGCCTTGGGTTTTTCAGCCAAACTGGGGGGAAAGGAACACTGTGAAACAATAAGTCTATTGTGCATTTAAAATCCATAATTTGTAGTGCTTTCATGGAAAGATTCACAAATGCCAGAAAAGCCAGGGCTGAATTCCCACTTTTTTTTTGTTACCATGGTTGTGCTCCAGAAGTTAATTTTTTAGAGTCCCTGCATTAGCGAATTTTAACTACCACATATGAAAACTTGTATACTTTTCTGTGGGTTTATATACAAACACAGATCTTTACCAGCTGAGAGAGATTTTTAAACCAGAAATTTTCACTGCCAAGCAAGCCCAATGCTTTTAGTAAAGCTAAATGAACTTCAATTGTACTATGAGGATTTAAATTGCAACATCATTACTTTCTAGCTTAAAAGCAAAGTGACTTCCCAAGCAAAAATGTTTGTTCTTCTGGAGTAAACGCGGACTTTGCTTCACTGGATTATGCAAAACACTTGTTTTGTCAGTAATGTACGTGGTTTATCCCACCAATGCACCATTGCAACAGCAGGGACCATTACCAACTCTTAATTCCAAGGTTTGAAAAAGCCATTTTTAAAGGCATAACTTTCTAAGCACACAAAAAATATTTATGACTAAAATAAGAATGAAATAGATGATCAAGGCATAGTTGAATAGTTGAAAGTATTCCTGCCCCCACATATTACTCATAAAAAATCCCTATCATTGTTCTTGAAAGCTCAAGTCAATCATGCTTTGATTTTATAGAGTAATAACTGGCCATGCTGTAGCAGAAGCACTGCAGCGAAGCCAATGTGTTATCTCAGGGAAGGAAAAAAAAGACCCCAGATCAGCCCAAAACCTCTTTATAAAGCCATTTCTCATAAGTAAGACCAAGTTCAGGTTCAGAACATACTTTTTTCAGTTTAGGAGGGACCAGGGGCTTGACCAGATACTATTGGAGAATACTCCATAGGAGGGAAAATCAGTTCCATAGGCAAGGTGTTGTGTGTCAGATATAAAAATCATAAGTTCAGGGAAGTGAGCACATTTGCATATCAAAAAATTAAATGGTTAAAAACTTAAAGGATTAGAGGGGGACTAATTGTAAAGAAAAAAATTTTTTTTTTAAAAGGACATTCACTGCTTGTCACCTTTCTAGCCCAGAGGCTTTACAGGAAAGTGTGAGCTTGGTGTGGTGATGCACAGGGATGTTTCTGCCAGTCTGCTCAGAGCTCCCTGCTTTTTGGCAGCTCCAATTAAAGCTGATCACAGTTGTGTGTGATTTTCTAGACTAATCAGACCTCTGTAATCAGCATTGAAAGCAACAAGAATTGGGTCAAATTTTGAGTCTTGTGCAGTTTCAAGCAGGCAAGTACAAAAGCTGAGGACAGATGCTGGAGTACCCGGAGCATCTGCTGCAGGTCACTGGTAGAGGGAGATCACACACCCTGTCAGCATTTGATGTGATTCAGTATGACAGTCCTTAAGTAGTTATTCCCCAAGAAGAAAGACTGAAGATTAAGGCTGGTACGAAGTGATCTAATTGAAAGACAAGCTTCAAAAACCAGGAATGCTTAGGGAGGAGGCATGGGGAAGGAAGGGAAGAAGGGACTGACAGTCTGAAGATCTTCCCTACCCACTCTGGCTGCTGATTAGGAAATGCAGCAGTCCCTTGTTTCCTGATATGTCCTTTGTTCCTATTACAGAAGATACAAAAATGAGTCTGAATATAACCTGAATTATTGGAGGTTTACCTTTCTTCAGTCTTCTGAAACCACCTTATACTCTGCAAAAAGGATCTAGTCCTTGACAAGAATAGATTCATGATGGAGTGATCAACAGAGAACAGAAAAATGTGACTGACATGTCCTTTGCTCTTCCCAAACCCAGAAGAGTTGCCTTTTTGAGTAGTTGGCATGTGGATGGGCAGAATGGTGTCACGGAAAGGAGGTAAAAGGGGTGGGATTGCAGAGAAAAGCTGATGTCCTGTCTCTTGCACAGTTCCCTACTATTTGCTTCTCACCTGAGTGTTACTTTTGAACACTAAGGTCATCTTACCAGAGAAAACAAAGAGAAGAAAAAAGGGTATAGAAAAAAGGCTCTAAAACTGAGTTGAAGATACTGAAAGGAACATCAGACTGAGACAGGAAAGTGGGACCCATGTCTTGGTATTAAAAATGGTGATTCTTTTTTTACATAGTGAAATGAGGAGGAGCAACAAGCTGCTCAGTCCATTTGCCCTAATGCTTACAGTTTTCAATTCATGGTGAAACCACAGTGAGTATTGGATAGAGTGTAGTTCTGCATCTGTGGTATATTGGTGAAACAAATACGCGTTATCAAAAAGGTCTCTCTTGCCACCACCCTTCACGTTACAGCGAGATGTGAGGCAATTTGTTCCTTGATCTTTTTAGGTAATTTTCATTATTGTTTGCTTTTAGGAAATGGGAATGAGGTCTGTTTATCATTCTTTTCTTTAGGTGTTTCCAGCTTGTGTCTGGCTTGCAGGTGAGAGGAGGTTTCGTGTGCCCTGTTACCAGAGAGTGCTTTCATACAGTGAGCATTCCAAAGGCTGCTATAACCACTTCTCCTGGAGTTGCTCTTCTTTGGAATGGCTATTTTTTTTCCTAAAGCATAGTCAGCTGTATAGTCCTTAAATAATAGTTTGCTAGGTAAATCCAATGAGTTTTATGTGGGAAATGGATGGAGAATATGGATTAGCCAGTGAGGGAAATAAGTGGTGGTGTGGCTTTTTTTGCTGGTATTTACTCTCTTCAAATCCAAAATAAGATGAAAGATTAGCCAGATTTATAGAAACATCACCTGTTACAGAGATCACACATGGAAATGTTAGCCCAAAGTGTGACATGTTGTTTGCAATGGAAACTGTGTTATGACTATAATCATACAAGAAACTGTGTTGTAACTACAATCATACAAGCATCTGTTTACGTGACCACGTAACGGAGTTGTAAGTTAGTTAGAAATAGGACTCTCTATGCTGCTCCTTGGACTTCTGATAAAAGCATTTTAGTGGAAGAGTGAAGTCACTTATGTGTCTGTTGTGAGGGAATGCTGAGGCTTATGTATATAAAATTATTCAGGGTTTTCTGTTTCTAGAGACATTTTAAAGCTAACAAGAAACATGGCTTTTAAAAAAAAAAAATCTGGATTCGCCTTTAAATCTGAAGTATCCTATACATATGCAAAGTGTCCGTATCTCAGCATATTTCATACTCTCTGAACCTTTGGTAAGGCTGTTCATTAGAGAAGTCCTTGAAGCTTTTAAGGGCTGCTTTGGGCGATACACTGCATTTATCTTCCTAAAGTGTTCACAACTTGTTTTCAAGCGTGTGCTAAAATGTTGAACATTATGAAGTCTTTGCATTTTACAGTGTTATTTTGCTCTGTCAGATGATCAGAAATACTCAGCAGAGCACCTGGTTCTGTAGCCCTCAGAGGTGTGAGTTTTATTGCCACTGACAGCTTGGTTTGTCTTTATAGATTATTGCCCTGCACAAATGAAACAAGGAATGTTTTGTTTGTTACATGGGATGAAATATTGGCCCCTGACTTTAGAAACAGTTTTAGGTCAGGCTGCAAACTTGTACTAATAGCTTTTGGGGGAGTTAGGGGAAAAAAATTGAGCAGGATGAAATATTTAAGAGTTGAGTCACTTATTATGGAGTAGCTTATTAAAACATAAAGTGGTTAATGATCCCATTAAATCTCATTATGTCATTTCATGCTGTATCAAAGGAAGCAATTAAACAGAAAGGTAATTGCCCCAGGTTAACTCTTAAAAATTTTAAGTATTTAATAGCTGGATTACTGAAAGTTACATCTTTAGAATTTATATAGTATACACCAAACCCGCAGGTATCGTGTACGTTATTTACATAATGCAGAATTCCACAAGCCTGATTAATGTGATGGAGATATAATTACATAATCTGATATTTACAAGACATTAATTGGAACATGGAGATACCTCAGTATAATTTTTTATGTGTCTACTTGCCCTTCTGTCCTTGTGGTTACTGGTACAGCATGTTTTGACACTCATTTGAAGTATTTAAATTATTATCTTTTTTAAAAAAACCTCTTAAGAGATTTATTCATATATAAAAATGAACCAGTTTTGACATAAGTTTTTAGCAACATCTTATGTTCTTTCATTGGAAGTGTTTTACAGGGGAGCTGCACAGGCAACCCACTTGGCTGGGTTTTGGAGGAAGGATGTGCAGGAGGAGATGGGATGATATCCTCCTTCAAGTGTTATTGTAGTTCATCTGAAGAGGAGGTTTATTTAAGAGCACACTTCCCAAGTTTTTTGTGTGCTGGAAAAATAACCAAAAAAAATTATTTTCTCTGTTTGTTGGTGCTATAAGCCTGTTACTTACAAAATATTTTATTTTGTGTATTCAAAGAGAACTAGTTAAAAAGTGGTACAGTACCTCTCCCCACTGACTTCAAAGCAAAACTGAGGTGGAACAAGGGTTAAAGCAAGGACTAAGATAAGGTGAGTCAAGAAGATTAAATGTGAGGCTTGTAGCATTCTGGATAGAAAGCAAAGATGGTACTAATGGATATAAGGTAGGAGCAAGATAATCTTGATGCATTTTGTTAATTTAGAGCAGCAAGATGGAATTGCCGTGCTTGCTGTAGTGTCAGGATCAGTTGCCAAATAATAGCAAGAAAACTGCAGATGCTGAGGGGTCTCACATATGATGTTGGGAAATTCTGATAATATGGAGGTGACATTTAAAACTGCAAGTACCTGTAGCGTGCAAGCATGGGGGGCAAAGGAGTAATTGAGTGTTTTCCTGTAACTAGAAATAGTAGGATACAATTGAGGTACAGCAAAAGCAGGTTTCATGTCAAGAGAAAGACTCAAGACACATTCTCTTAGTGTGAGAATCTGTTTTGCTAGAGGAGTAGACGTTTTGTTGCAGTTGTTCAGAACTAGGACTGGATGATTAATTTTTTTTTTAAAAAAAAGTATTTTGTTTAAAGTGGGGTCCTTGATAGAGGCATGAGAGGAATGACTTAGTGTCTTCTCCACTGTTATTTTACTTTCAGACAATAAAAATACAGACCACTCCAGCAGACTGAAAGCTCATTAAATTAAAAAGAAAGAGCCAAATATACAAACTTCATTGTTATTTTTCTTCCTGTTAGTGAAAATGTTTTCTGATCTTCACATATGATACAGTAGAAATGTTGTGAACTCAGGATAAGTATTTAAGAAATCTGCAGTGGAAGGAGGTGCTGTGCTGAAACTGTGACTGGATCTCTGCTTGTGCTGGTGGAGTCTGGGCATGAGGAGGTTGGGGTGTACATCTTCTCATTCCGGGTGGAAGGAAGGGGCTCCCTGCACTGTTACCTGCACAATTTAGATTTTTTGTGTTTATTTGGGAGGTGAACTCAAGAATTAAAGAGAGATTTTTTTTTTTTTCCCCTCCACTGGATGAAAGGGAACAGAATTACAGGCCTTTATCAGCATCAACCTCATGTTTGTATCTGTAGGAGTCTCTATTAAATCCTCACTGGCAGTTTTACCCCAACTTGTTCATCATATAGTGGACATCCAATAAAGCCTATATCCTAGCTAAAATATTTCCCTCTGGTATCTTCTGTGGGTAAAAATAATTTGGAGTATCTGAAAATCTTGGCTGTGTTGCAATCTCTTGCATCCTGGCTTATTTTTAGACTCAAATTCTCTGGTTTGTTTTTTTAGGATCCCCACGCTGAAGAGTTTGAAGACAAGGAATGGATGTTTGTCATAGAGAATGTAAGCTGGAACGTTGTTACGTTTTTTTAATACATATAAGACTTAATCATTTAAAAAGATTAAAAGGTGTCCAGATGCTGAAAAAGTCTTGAATAAAATTTGAGCAGCTGAATCACAGTAAATCCTAGCTCTGTGGTAATGAGGGCTTACTAAAATACCTATTGTTATGTTACAGTTAAAGTACAGGAGAGGGGAGTGCTATACTACACTGCTTGCATTCCTTCCCTGTAAGCATCAGGCTGCCTTGCATTAGTTTGCTGTGAGCAATGGAGTAAACAAGTTAGAGCTGGGTTATGACTCACTGTTTTATGGGCTGTGACACATTATTTGTGTATGAGCAGGGCATCGAACAAGTCAGAGCTGGGTTATGACATCTGTGCCTCCCAGATGGCAGTGAACCCTTGTGGGGTTGAATGCCACTCTTTAGGGAGCAGCAGAGGTTCGTTGCTTGCCTTTGATAGGCAGTTTGGGGCAGGATGGGACCAGCCGTGGTCACGCAGTCAGGAGTGCGAGTCATGAGGTGCTCCTTGGGATCCAGTCTCGCCCTCTGCATGTCCTGTGCACCGAGTGAAAACCCAAAAGCTGCTCCTGTGAATCTCCGACTCCTCCAAGTCAGGAGCTCCCAGAACTTTGCGGAGAGCTGAGTTCCTGAGGGCTGTACAAACAACAGGCTTTGCCAAACTGCAGTGCTTGACATTGCATAGAGCAAGTGCTTCATGAAGTACTTTTTTCCTTTCCCTTCTCTGTGCTGGGCAGCAGCTTCCGCTCTGGGGCTGCCTGGGCTGAAAAAAGGGGAAGCTGCTTTACCTGGGGTTTTCTTGAAGAAGAAACTTTGTTTTGAAATACATTTTAAAGGACTGTGGTATCAAGACAGAGTGTTTATTGCTCATTAATATAGTTTCATTATGGACTGTTTCTGAGTAACATGGTTTAATTTTTATGTTGCTTTTAAACAACAAAAAAAATTGCTCTTCTACCAAGTAGTACCACATAGCACTGAAGTGTGGGGAAGCAATGGATCTTGCATAACATCTTTTTTTACCTAAAAATGCTTCTTTTTCTTGTCAATGTTGGAAAATTATTTGAATGTCTAAAGCTAAGGTTTATTTTATCACCAGTAACTGAACATTTAAAAGGGCTGAAAGCAAAGTGCTTTATATGTACTTTTGTTTTAAATGTCAAGTTTCTATTTTCACTTATGACACTTGTTAACACAAAACACAGTTTAGTTACTGTTTCCTGGAGTTTCCTTTTTTTCTCACGTAGTTTATTTTAATCAGGAAAGTCTCCATCCCCAATTGTCACCGTACAAGTAGCTCAGGATAAAACAATGTCAGTGTATTTCTCAGCCAGCCCCTCTGGGTATAGCTGGATTTCCTGTGACGTTGCAGATGATTTTTTTCAGGATTTTATATGGGGCACTGACTTTGTGTCCTGCTTTCTTTACATGTCATTGTATTCCGTGTAGAGGGGGCAGCAGTGCATCTGCTGCATCTGTTCTTGCACTCTGCCTCACACCTTCGCTGAGCTGTGCAGGGCAATCTTTTGTTATGTGGGAGCTTCTTTATAACCTCAGTTGTGCTGTTAGTTCATCTCACAAGAACTGCTAAATAGTCACTGGTGGATAGATGTTTATTCTGTGATTGGAAGATATAGAAATAGTATCCTCAGAATAATAAATTTAATAAATAGTTATGCTGCAAAAATTTTTGAGAGCTAGAGCAACTATGAAACTGGCTGCTTTCAGTCACCTCTTTCTCCCTTTTTTTTTAATGCTGGAAGAGATGGAGAAACTCTTTTCCCAGAGTAACAGCTCCACTTAGTGGTGGATGAAAACATGTTCATCGGTTCGAGCAAGTGACAAATGATCCTATGGCTGGCTGACATTTCAGAGCGTGGAACACCTGCCTGTTAGAAATCGGGGAGCCAGGGAGGCAGGAGGTTGATCTCCTCACTCCTTAAATTATAGGCATTTACCCTCTTCTGGCCTAATGTATGATTTTCCTGGTTTTACAACAATGTATTTATCATCAACCTGACAAGACCAGGTCACCTTTGGGAAGCACAGGGACATTTCCAGTCCTTTGAGACCTTTTCCTTTTTGTCTGATGATGTTCTCTGCCCTGAGCGGCTGCAGGGTTTCCCTTCCTCTTTGGTCAGCAGCACTCAGAACACAAAATACTGAAGTCTAAAGAGCTTAGGGATGTGCTTTAATTGTGAAGCCATCTGAATTCTGCTAAAAATTTTGAGTCTGTTTCTTTTTAAAATTAGCATTAAAAGTCAGTCTTGAAAATAATTTTGTAATGCTTCAGTATGGCTGAGCAAAGGCCAGGTAAAAGATATTCAACTGCAGTTTGATGCCTCTGCTGGCAGATACTACCAAATTCCAAACAAGTTTATGCTGCACTTTCAGAGGGATTCTTAAGTAGTGATGAGGTAATTTGTGCAAGAAAGCCATGCTATAAATGAAAATGAAACAAGATACTTGTTTCTTGTGGTTATTTTCTTGTTTGGGGTATAGTACATTACTTCATGATCCATTACCTTGATTATTGTAGATTATTTTTCTAGTTGTATTTTTATTGCCCTAGTCACTCTGTATTTGTATTCTAGTAGGTGAACTTTGTCATCCACTGTATGTATAATCCATAAATAGTTTGATTGTAGAGCAGTTTACTATTTAAATCTTGGTATTCATTTTCCATCAGCCTTTTCCATGTCTTTATCTCCTTCACAGCTCTGTTCTTTGTATATTTACTGATAACTTTCTTGTCTCTGATTTAATCTCTCTTTAACCACACTGTGTAATTGATTATCTGCTTTTACTTCATAAGGCAGTTCTTGGAATTCTCTTGGTGTTTTTTATGTTCTTCTGAATAATCACATTGGATGTTCAGGTTGGCTGTCGCAAGTAGGAGAGCAAGAAATTCATAACTAAGAATAAGACTTGCCCATGTGTGGAGAGGTATAGGCTTTCAAAATCTTACAGACTGGTGTTAGTTTATTTTGCCTATTCCATTTAGAGACCAAGGAGTAGTTGCCTTCTATTTTATAAGCCCCTTGCTCTAGTAAGTGATTTTCCTCTCTCATTGCTTCTATGGGTAACTTGAATATATGCTGTTTCCACACTTGGTTCCTTTCACTGTCTCAGCTCATCGAGTGTTCCCTCAGAGGTGCCAGGAGGGAGGGCAGTTTTTGTCAACTGGAAACAAAGACTGCATCTCTAAGCAGAGTTCAGCTGACCTGAAGTTTGGGCTGTGTTTCTTGGTCTCTGCAGATTGTTTAGTTAATGGAACGAGAAAGGGATAGGAGGGAAGAGAGGAGGTTTAAATTGTTCCAAAGATGTGGAAGCTCTCACTGGCTCTATGTACAAGAACATTGTCTCAAATAAAGGTATCCAAAGTGTTGGAAAAATGTCATTTTGCTTCCTAGCATGCTCAGAGCATGGAAAAATCCATAAGAACATCCACTGAGGACAAACCATAATGTTTACTTGTTTGCTGGCAGTTTTGTAGACAGTTACTTCTTACATTCCTAATGAAACGGAAAGATTCATGGAATGTTTTCTGACTTGAAAATGCACAGACTGTGAAACAAGTTTTCCAGCTCTTTGTCAAAAATATTTTTTTGAGCCCATGTTTGTCTCTAATAGCTAATAAATAGCACAGTAATATATTCCAAAGTTCATAACAGGCTTCTCCATCTTCCCTCCTGTGCCTATGTTTCTCCTTTGTCTGTAGGTCATTCTCAGGGCTCAGGGCTGTGGTGAGCGAGTCCTTTCCAGTAGGAAATTCCACTGACAATAATTTCTGTTATTCCTGACATGAACTGTAGTCTCCTTTTTATGTGGCAGGCCTATTAAAACTCAGTCTTTGCTAACAACAGAAGAGGACATTCCAGACCTACTGATTTGGCAGATGAATGGAGAAAAATGCCCCACCTGTTGTTGAAGCTTTGCTCGTAGATTCCTGTAAGCTGGGGCTGGAGGCAGCCTCACCTGACCTGCACTGTTGCTTCAAGGCAGCATAATGCCAGACAGACACTCGCCTAAACAGTTTTAAAAAAAAATTTAAGGTGGGCTCTCTGCAGCATTGCCAGTCAGCCTCTTCCCAAGCTCCATTGTCCTTGCTGGGAATCATTCTGGCTCAGATCTTTGTTGATAGACATTAAGGCTGCTCTTTGTTTTCTTAGCAATTACAGTTCTGAAGAACAGATTCTGCTTTCTGTGTGGCTGGAGGCTCCCTCCTTCTGGCCTCTGAATAATCAACCCCAATAATGTGACAGTGGTTACATGTGGGATTTCACTTCCCATGATTACATTAGCAGATCATGAGCATTCTCTTTTCTACGGATTCATTTATGTGAGTGAGTGCTCAGTGTCCTGCTCTGCTCCTGCTGCCCATGGCTTCAGGGACTAGCAGTGCCCAGCTCTGCTTGCACTCTTGTCACCTGCCTGGGGAAGCATTCCAGGCAGAATTTCCAGGCTGTTTTTGTATTGAGATCTAGGAAACTGGACTGACTTCTGTATCTGTCCTTTCTAGAGAATCTTTGAAAAAGCTTTGATGCCTTTTTAGACACTGTTTTCTAATGATGCCTTTCTGAATATGCCCACTAAGACTTCTGGAATGAGAGAAAACTGGAGTCTAGAGTTTGCTGTTCATGCTGGCCTGCAGGGAAGAGTTACAAAGAGTAACAAGTTTAAGCGGAAAAAATGAGGTCTGACTTTTCCTTCTGTCTGTCGCTCTTGTGTAATTTTGGGAACCCTAACCTAGAAAGAGTTCTGAATTGGCCTCCACTCAAATATCAGCAGAGCCTCGAAATGAAAGAAACATTAGAAAACGTTACAGAACATTTGACATAATCCAGCTTCTTTTTATTGGTACATGTGTGTTCTTTTGTGGTTGTCATCCCCCAGTCCACCCTTCCCTCTGTTGCCTCTGAAATTCTGGATCATGGTTGCTTATGATGATTTCTCATTTTGAATGCCCTGGAGCATGTTTTATTGCTCACAGGTTTGGGGAGATTATTTGTCTCTCTTAAAATGCCTGGCATGACACCACAAATAAAGGTGATAAATAAGGTGAAAGTAATGGGAAAGAGAGGGAAGGTGGTGGGACATAGAAATGAATTTGTTTCTAGTCTTAAAGGAGACCAATTTTAAATGTGGTGCAATACAATGAGGTATTAGCAAAAAGTTAACTTTTCATCAGATACAGCTCTGAATATGTTGTTTTCCAGATTAAGCTTTTCAAGAAATAGCTAATTTGAACAGGAACAGTAGTAAGCCCAGAATTTTGGTAAAATCGTACTTTTTTACTGAGTGGTTGAATATCTTTTACTACAGTACTGCTGCAGCACTAACTCTACAAGAGCAAGTTTTGCTTTACACCTGAATGAAAGCCCAAGTCTAATCTTCCCACCTGTTTCTGGAAATAGATGTTGGGAAGCAAATGCCAGCATAGCATAGGGAATTGAAATTCTGAGTACTGCTGATGCCATTTGCTGGAAGAACCTGGGGGAAAAGACTGACATAGGAATAGGATGATTCCTTACTTGCTAATCAGTTGCTATACCAGAATTTATTACAAAATCTTGGCTATCTCGTCTAGTGCATCTTTATAGCATGTGGGAGCTTAAGTTTAAATTGGCTATTTCCTTTATTTAAGAAAAAGTAGTAAAAACCTCTCTGTTTGTTTTGTATTTTTTGCTTGAAGTAATTTTTTGCTTAAAATAATAATTGATCAAGTTAGCTTTTTTCTGAATTAAATGTCCGCATTTAATATATTTAGAATAGCTCATAGTTCAGACATGCTTTCCTGGTCCTTTAATTCCCATGTCATATTCTGCTGTGTGTGATTATGTGAACTGTGACTGGCTGGCTGTGTAAATTAGGCTGAGTATTCTGGTCTAGATATAGCCAGGAATTAAATGCTGCTTTGTCAGCTGTCTCACTCTTGTTCTGCTTTAAATGTAATAGAGATTCAGAAAACTTGTTTTACTTTTAGTTTTTGCTTACATTAAATATTTAGCACTTTGTTCTAGTTGAGAAATCTCTGAGATTAGGCCTTTGGAGCAAAACTTGCAGAAATTGTCTTTATTGGCTGCTCTGGCTGTAAAGGAGCCAGGGTAGGAAATCTTTCTTGGAGGCCTGATCCTGTGCTTTTCCAGTAATACACTGTTGTTCCTTCTGTGCTCCGTGATGGCATTTCTGGGCAATTTTATCTAAAATGGGAATATGATCAGGGGCAGGGTCCTGACTCCAGAAAGGAGCAGGAGAGAGGCTTCTGCACGGAGTAGATCACCCTAGTTTGGGGTGTCTGAGAGTGGGTGATTCCCCTGTGTGTCCACACTGACTCTATGGGAGTCCCTTACTTAAACAATCCCCTCGGATTCAGCATCTTCTCTGAAAAGTACAGAAGGTAGTGGAAGTGGATTGCACACTTGAGTTGTGCTGGAGAAATTTTACACCAAATGCTGTAGGACAAGTAAATGACCACCTGTATTTAGGGCAAGTGTTACACGAGGAAGGCCTGAAAGACTGGGGGTGTTTCCCCCTCTATACGGCCCAGCACAAAGGGGAGGCACCAGCAGCGCTGGTTCCAGGTAGGCGTTGTGAGGGCAAGAGCTCCATGAACTTTTCTGAACAGCACTGTCAATTAATTGATATTTTGACCTGCAGCCATCCTGGTATCCCAAAGCAAAGCCTGTTAGTGTTCATGAAGGACATAACACTTGCTGCCTGCAATGTCATTTTCCTTCTGACCAAAACAAGACTGTACCCAGATCACCTGGAATTAGGGCCACTGTGAATCCTTTCTGTCATTAATATGTAATAACCTATTAAAGCAGAGCTGAGAGATGTCAGAAATCTTATTTAAATAAGAATTTTAGAGAAAGTTCAAAATAACTTCTAATATCTAATTAACTTTTTACATTTTTAATAGCATTTTTTATCTTTAATGAGTGTGAAATGTGAGTCCATCCAACTCTACTGTGTTTTTTCAAAAATAGTTATGAAAATTTTCTTTTGCTATTTGATCTTCGTTTCTTAAATGAAATGCAGTGCCCAAACTGTCATTTAAATAGTGTTGTTTCTGATGCTGTGTTAATAGCTGCACTAAGTGCATCTATATCAAAGATAATGTGGCAGATGATACGGCAGTTTTGAAAACTGTATTACAGCATTTTGGCATAACATTTTCTGATGAAGTAAACATCACATTTTCTGATATTTGTGCTACAGTTACATGGGAGGGTCTTGCAAGCGGCAGCTGGAAAGAGAAGGCCCCTGGGCTCCAGGCGGAGCATTCTGGGTGTGAGGCTCTGGCTTTGTAGCTCACAAAGTGTGGTACAATAACATACATGGCAACATTTAATTTATACAGTTATTATTGATTCACAGCAGTAGAGTACAACTGTTTTCTAAATTGCTTAGCACCATTTTGTTTGGGTTTTTGGGGGGAGGCTATTTCCTGCTAGAAGAATCTGTCTCCTATAGCTGAGTTGTACAAGAGCTGATTGGAGTTGCTGTCAGTGGTGTCCTTTGCCAGCTGGAGGGGGGAAGCTGATAAACAAGGCAGACAGCTTTGGAAACAAACCTCTAATACTACATTAGGCATGTTTAAAACCAGCAGTGTGTTTCAGCCACTCTTAGCATATGTTTATTCATAGAAAATCAGCAGTAAAATACACTTGCCAGCGCATGCAAGAGTCAGAGTCTGCATGAGGTCGTTTCTCTTTCAGACATCAAATACACAAGAGTGTCTTGGTAATTGTTTTACAGTGGGGTTCTAATCATACTCCAGGAATAAGCTGAGCCAAGCAACTTGCCTTTTAATAGAAAAGTATTTGCTTTTAAGCTTGTTCAGCTTGCCACATTTTTTCTGGTTTTTATGTGTCTGAGTGTGTTTTTACATCTCCATACAGTCACAGCTGTGTGTTTGCTTGATGCGGTTCAGAATATCATTATGTAAAATACCACTATCTGGGGCAGCATTATGATGGATAAATTTCATTTTTGACCTGGTAGCTGTATGGTGTTAAGACAGCAGCATATGCTGCTGCCATGTAGTACAAAATATTCAGTGTGGAAAATGGAAAAAATGGCAATGCATTTAATGAAAAATATTTTTGACATGAGTCACCTTCAAAGGTAGATAATCTGGGAGTCAAATTGAATATTTTGGTTGATTTGAGATAATACCTTGAAATTGCATGTGCTCAAGGTACGGAAATACGTGTCAAAAAAAAGAATTAAAATATCTATTATTGTGTAAAATGTAGCTCTGCATTAAGTAACTGGATAGGATTGTACATGCAAGGAGTTGTAATTTAACTGAGAGCTTATTATTTAAAAATAGTGGCCACCAGCAGAACTATAGCCAGCTGACAGGAAAATAAGAGTTCTGGCCTCCTGAAAACCCTTGTTATTAGGAAAACCATCTGGTAGTGTAATAGTTCTGAGTGTTATTTCTTTCAGCCTCTTATCTTTGGTTGTTAGCTGTCTTAATAGAGTTTAATATAATAGAAATTAATTGACCTCCATAACGTAATTGATTCCATTTCATTCATTTCCCTCACAGCATATTCTTCATTCTGAATTGATGCTGCATCATCATATTGTGTTTCTCGTGTGAAGTTTCTCCTTTCTCGTTGTTTTGCATTATCTATATCTGAGCCAAATTGCTTCTTGAATCTTGACAGGCAGTAGAAACAAGCTTTTTCTGGTTTAGCTCAAGTGTGGTGGCAACCTGAGTCTTGGCTGGAAAGTTTTGCCCGAATAAAATGGTATTGGATAAGGTGCCGTAAATGGCATTTTGTAACTTATCAGTATTTTCTCTGTTTCCATGTACTAGCATAAATATAAGATTAAACTGAATTTTTGCCAGATTTGTGACCCATACAGAGTTGCATCCCTGAACTCAAAGGTTGCTGTTCTGAGCACAGTGGGCTATATGTCCTGGTTCTGGCCAGGACAGGGTTAATTTTTGCAGTCTAGGAGGGGAACAGAGGATGATTTTCCCCAGCTTCTCACTCCTTTTTCCTCCTTCAGGCCTGTTACAACAGCTTTTGAGAATTTTGAATTTCCCTTGGATTCTAAGGAAAGCATTTTCTTGTTGCTTTTTCTCCTATGACTCCTCAGTGTAGTCCACACCTGCTTAGAGTTAGGACTGAGATTTCTGGGAAGGTCATTCAAAGATCTGCCCCAAGGGTGGATCGTCATGAGTGGCATGGAATGTGGGAGAAAATGGGCCCATATTTAGGGAAATTCTCTGCTCTGGTGGTTTGGAAGTTCACCCCTGAACAACTACAGGTAAAGTGACAGAATATTTGCAAGGAGAATGCTGTAGCAACTCCAGAGAGGAGCAACTTATTGCTGTGTGCTGGGTCCTGGCTGCTCTTCACTGGACACAGTTCAATACTGGACAGCACCCTCACGGGGAGGAGGAGGAGGAAATCAGACCTACAGGCACCATGGCCACTCAAACTGAGCTCAACCAGCAGGACAGTTGGTAGCAGCTGGTCTTACACAGAAGGAGAAATCCAAGAGAAAATCAGTTTGCACAGTGAGGGACGAAGAGGAAGCAGGGCCCTCAGAACAGGAGGAAGAGGCAGGGCCAGAGATAATTACCCGATCCCTATCCCGGACTGAACTGTGAGATTAAGGTTTCAGCTGCCAGCCCAGTGAGCCCCTGGTGACCTGGCTGCTCCAATGCTGGGATATCATAGCCCGTGGTATGGAAGCCAAGCACCTGGGATGCCTGTCCCGGGATGTGGGCATTGACGAGGGGATTGGGAAGAAGAGAGAAACTCTGAGTCTCTGGAGGCAACTCCTGCCGAGTGTGAGGGAAAGTTCTTCTCCCATGGATGATCCAGTAGTGCACACAGGCAGGTGGAATGCCACGGAGAAAGGTCTCTCATACCTGAGACAATCAGCTGTGCTGGAGGTAATCTATAGGGGTTCAAATTACAAGAGTCCCCTGTAGATCCAGATGAGGTCCAGTGGACACAATCCACGTGGTGGAAATTTGTATGGAGCGTGCCATTGTCGTGTGCCATCTCACTGGCATTGATGTCAATGAAAGGAGAACAAACAGTGCTTCAGGTGGCTGCCTGACTCCAGCAATATGAAAACCATCTCTTTGCCTCCCTATTGACCTGCACCTCGGCTGTGGAAAGGCTGTCCAAGACTGTGGAGGGACGGGAAGGACTTAAGCAAGTTAGAGAGGAAATGTCCCATGTCCCGCCAGTACAGACCAGAGCCTCTGCTACTGGGATCAAGCACCCCCCTGCTCAAGAGAGGGGGTTCACACGAGGAGGTACCACGAGGAGGAAGTGGGATGGAAAACCCACCTCTGCCATGGCAGCATGGGTATGTGAGTTGAGAGGAAGAATGACCACCACAGGAAATTCTTCAAGGGTAAATGCTGCTCCATTTTCCAGTGGGCAAGTCCTCAGACAGGAGGGAAGAGGCAGGGAGCAAGTGGAGCATGGTTTGGAGAGTCTCAGTGGGAACACTAAATTGGGCACTACCATTCCTAAACTACAGCATTATACTTCAGCAATGTTTCTCACATTTTCCAGTGGCCTGAAAAATTTTATATATCTATCTATCTATCTATATATATCTATACACACAGAGCATGATTCATGGAAAGCTTGAAGATGGTACAGTTGTGTGTTACATTGCACTGTTAAATAGCAGTATTTCTGCTTCTGGAGGGTTTTCTGTAGACTAGAACTGAGAACAAACCAACCTGCCCTTCCTGGCAGTGTGGCAGAATGGCAGACTGAGCAGGATGGATGCCAGGTTTTCCAAGTTTGTTTAATACTATGTGCAGCATAGCCTGAGATAGGAAACAGCTGTGTCTGACTCTGAGGACTTCGCCTGCTAAAAATAAGCATACTTACTAGTTTTCAGAGATTTTCTTTAAGGACTCAGTTTTTATATAGAGTTTTAATGATTTATACTATAAGAGTATTCTGCTCAGCAAGGGATAAGATTAAAGAAACTCTTAAAGCTTCGCTCCCTAAAGCAAAACAGCTCCATGAAACAGTCTCCAGTCACAGGAAGGCCACAGCACAAAATTCAAAGAACACATACAATATTTACCAAACCAGAAGCGATGTTGAAAATTGTGTGAAGAATTGTGTCTCCTATTTTTATCTGTAAAGTAGGTCCCTGAAATGAAAATTAATTATAATTGCTTTTTTTTTTTCTGTTGAAGTGTGAGAGGTTATTTGGAATGTGAGATTTGGTAGTGCTTTCCATGTTTGAGTGCTAAATAAATTCAGGAAAGAATACAAAAAGAACATAGAAATCAACTACCATCAAAATCTGCATCTGACAAAACCCTATACCTTTTCACCTCTCTTCCCCACTCCCAGGTTGTTTGGTTTTTTTTCCCAATGCTACTATTCCAGTATTTGTTTTCCTTTTTTATATCTTTCTGTGAAAATGAGAAGTCCGAGGTGCAAGACATGGCTAATGACAGTGGCAAGGGGAGACCACAGGAGACTGGATGGTCAGGCACTGTGGGCAGCAGGGAGAACATGGCTCTTCAGCTTTTTATACTTTGGAGCCAAACCCTTTCAGAAATGAAGGGAATTGTGTCTGTCTTCATCAATTACATACAAATCACATTTTCTTGATATTTTCATTGCAACTGCAAGATGGAAGGTGTTATTTCAAGTGACTGCTGAGTTTCTGGAAGTCATGCCGTGGATGGACATGGTCTGGGAAGACACATCTGGTGATCTTTAGTCTCATCCCTACTGTGCAAAACTTTTCTGTGTCTCATGGCATGTGCAAAACTGTTTTCCTATACTAGCAAAATTGCCACAATTTTTAGAAAGGCACCATTCTTTTTCATTGGAAAAAAATTCTGTCTTGATGCACTGGAAAGTGAGAAGGAAGTAGAGGGAGGGAATTCTGCTCCTCTTCTCAGTCCTGGAGAGGCCTCATCTGGAGTGCTGTGTCCAATTCTGGGTCCCTCTGTACAAGAGAGACGTGGAGCTCCTGGAGTGAATCCACAGGGCAGCTATGGAGAAGATGCGTGGACTGGAACACCTCAGTTATGAGGGCAGGCTGAGGGAGCTGGGCCTATTCAGGCTGAAGAAGACTCTGACGGGTTCTTTTCAATGTGTATCAGTATTTGAAGGAGGGTGTCAAGAGGATGGAGCCAGCCTCTTCTTGGTGGTGTTGAGCAATAGGGTGAGAGGCAACAACAGGAACTGGAACAAATGAAGCCCTACCTGAATGTGAGGAGGAAAAACTTTACTGTGATGGTCACTGAGCACTAGAAAGGTTGCCCAAAGACATTGTGGAGCCTCCCTCACTGGAGATACTCAACCATTTGGACACTGCTCTAAGTAACATGCTGTAGGGGAGCCTGCTTGAACAGCGAGGTTGGACTAGATGATCCCAACTATGGTCCCTTCCCACCTTGCTCATTTGGTGAATATGTGTGATTCTTTGAAAGTGGGTTTTACTTTGGTTTTGCTTGGTTGTTTTTCTACCTGTCAGGCAAGGATGAGTTGGAGTAACAGGCTGTGATTTAGAGCTGACGGTATATGGTGATAGAGTATCTATATGGAAAGGCCAGTTGTGTGGGTGGGATTGAATGCTTGTGCTGAAGAATGATCTATCAGGGCATGGTTGCTTCAAATCACTGAGTAATGCTGAAGACACTCATCACTATCACTGCAAGGAAAGAGCTCTCGCATTATCTTCAAGTTCAGTATGAGCATAGATTAACAATCTTTAACTCAGTTTGATTTGAAACTGGGTCTGGTGGCACAAGAAACTGTGTTTATTCTCCTCATCTTCTGTGAAAGCCCCACCCTGTGACACCCCTCTTGTCCCACTGCTAGCAGGGAATCTTTTGACTGGTTATTAAGGCTGTTCTCCACTGATGCACAGTGATGAGCAGTGTGATGGCAGAAACAATTCTGGAGCCTGCTGATCCAGAATGGCGAGAAACAGGAACATCTTCTGCGTGGTGGTGCCAGCTATTAGGCTGGACCTTAGAATTTATAAAGGAAGGAAATGAAATGGTGTGGGACCACCATCTCTTAGCATCTGGATTTCCCCCAAAGCTTTAAATCAGGGCAGAGTTTAATCCAGCCTGAACAGTGTGTCCTGGTGAAAGCCCTTGCAGAACACTAACTTTGCATAGTGCTGGCAGTGTGCTACAACCACTTGATGGCAGCCTTTGATTTGGTACATGCCTCATTAGCCGGAGCACAGTGCAGTGTGGCTGTAGTATTTGTAATGGAATAACACGTAAGAACTAAAGACTGCAAGGTATCTGGTTAATGTAGAGATGAAATGAATGAAACAGCAAGGCTAAGCTTTCCTGACCCTTCATGAGAGAATAGATGAAAAAAGGAAGAATGAGGTATTGTGCCAAAGGGAGATGATGAAATTCAAGATCCACACACATAATCTCTGGCTCAGCCTCTGAAATGTTAATCCCTGGCTAGAATTATTTGAGCTGTAGATTGCAATTTATCATCAAAATGGCACTGTGTCAAACAATACTTCTTGTATGTGTGATGTTTAGAGCTATCCAATTTTAATATAAAATGGTTCACAGAGCACTGTCTAACATTTAAGTAGCAACTCGTTAAGCTCAGGATATTTTTGCTTATTTATGTAGACTTGTGGTAATCATGTAGATTTGTCTTCCACAGATCACTCTTTGGGTCTTTTAGCCATAGAGTATGTCTGAGGGAGTGACCTGTTTTGATCAGAGCAGTGACAGGTGATGGGACTACTTGATAATAATTCTAACACAAAGTGGCCAGGATGGTTTTTTTGAGGTGCTCAGTTAATTCTTACAGTAAAGAAATCTGCCAAAAATTTGTTGATGGCTTAAAAATCCCCAAGATTTAAAAATAATGTTTTGCTAAGTTGTGCAAACAATTATTTTGAGGTTACAAAAAAATTTTTCTCATTATGTTTTACAAGCTAGAATGCCCTTCAGGTTTTTCTTTACTTGCTTTTAAAGTATGCCAGTAGAGGGAGTAGAAAAATTACCATCCAGTAAGGATAAAATATTCAGCTCTAAAATTCAGCCCTTTCTCCTTTAGAAATCTTAGTTTTTCATCCTGTAGTCCGTTACTGAAAGAAGATAAGCACAGTTCGGATAGTTTCTGAAATGTAAGGCCATGTGAAAGGGTATAATTATTAGAGAAGAGTGTTCAAATCCAAATATATGTTTAGAAATATGAATTGCAATTGCAATTTTTTCCCCCTAATAGTTACGGTTTGTTGGAAAATCACAAAGTGATTTTATTGTTACACCAGACCCCAACATGTTTTAGTGCATGCTAATTAATTCATTTCTCTGCATTTATTTTGAAAAGTGGCCTCTATATAAATGTGTAATTAAATTGTATGAGGCTTCTGCAAACAGCTTAAAACCAGGGGGAAGTTGTTCCATATCTCATATTTTTTTGCTTGGAAAAGGTGAGAGACTGACTGAGGAGAAGGAAGGAAGCAGTATGTGAATCACGCCAACCTGGCAAATTTGTAATTCCTCTGTAGAAGTTGTTTCAGAAAGTGCTGAGATTTGAAGCGGAAACTGTTTGGGATCTTCGCATGTTTAAAAAACTCTGTTTCTCTGTGGTGGTAATTAAAATCTCCTCTAAAATTATGCCAGTATCAACAAGAGATTTTCCAAGTCTTTGGTGTGTTTGGTTAGCAGGTATATGTCTGGCAGTCTGGGATCACAGGCCTGACTGAGCAGTCGTGATGGCTGTGAACTGAACTATGAAGGAGACATTTGTCTTGGAGTGGGACCTTTTGTGTTAATCCTTCCAACCTTTATATCCAAGCATTTCGGGATGATATTTAGTCAACGAATAACTTGTATTGTGCACTTGTGATCCCTCTCCATCAGAAATGGGTGACCGTGTGGAATAAGTATCAGTCTCAGATAAGAATTATTATTTTTTTAAACTTTTTCCTGCATTGTGGCCATTTTTCCTCAGAGGTTGGTGCTTCAGTAGCACATATTGTTTCTAGATTGGGATTTATAAAAGGGTACTCAGGAGATGAACGTGATTACATTGACTGTAGCTGTTTATTTGTGCATGCAGTTGTTTTCTGTACACCCAAGATAAACATGTTATCAGAGTATTTCTGAGCACAGATATTCATGTCTTAGAATTACACATACCAGTGAAGCTTCACTGCTGTCTGCACAACCCAGACACAGTAGGCACAGAGTATATAAACTCAGTCACTGGAGTTTTGCTGCGTTAGAAAAGGTATTTTTCTCCTCTGGCTGCCTTTTGCATGTCTTTGTGGTGTGAGTTGCTACATAGGATTGCTGGTTTTGGTTTTTGCTGCTGCATCAGCCTTGGTATTTTAGCTGTTCGGGCTTGCAGTCATTGCCTTGCTGAGGCTGTGCCTCCGTGTGAGTTCTGTGAGTTACGAGGAGAACAGTCATGCTTTCAGAAATGGGCACGGGACAGCGTTGCACAAAGGCATATTTTGTGCTGCAGCATCTGTTTTTATTAGATGGTTAAAGTTTTTGCAACTAAAAACCAGTCATCCCTTAGTTGAGTCTATGGTTTTGGGTTTCTTTGGTTTAGAAGTATGTTCAAAACTTTACATCGTTACTAGAATCCAGAAAGCTGTACTTCATTCTTTCACACGGCTGTGAAAGATAAGACTTGCGTTGGATAAATGTGGAGTTCAAATTTGCTTTGATAGTGGCCTTTATACCAGGTATTCTGACACCTAAATTGAATTTGAGGATCAGATTTGATTAATTTAGTAACACTGAGCTATTTAAATGTTTAAACTTCCATTACATTCAAGATGCCTGATTAAAATTCTTGTGTCTCGTTTTGCTAATTAAACATAAAATCTGTCTTTAAACCAGAAATTGTACAGAAGCAAGTCAAAACAAATCTTGATAGTGTTTTGTGTTCTGGCTGGAAATGGTATGAAGAACAGCTTTTAGATTTTTCCAGGATGTGTACATGGATTTCACTGTCAGGGTTTAAAAATTATTTTCTTCTAAGTAAAGATTTCAAATTGCTGTACATAAAAGGACCAAAAGAGTTTTTTAATTCCCTGTCTCCAAATTTTTTTCCAAGTAATTCTTCTGTATTTTAGAGCTGCAGATACCAGGAAAGAAAATAAATCCACATTTATGTACAGTGCCTGTGGAATTTTTTACTGAAGCAAAGCTAATGGCTGTCAACCAAACTTCTTTCTGAGCTTACTGTGATGTCTGGCTTCTATGTTTCTTTATAAGGAGTGTACTAAATATAAATAGTGCTAATCAATCTCTGTTATGATTTTAACTTAAAGTTTATCTTTCAATGGAACTCCAAATTTAGGTGCCTGAGCAAATTTTGACTGGATAGCATCAAACCCAAACAGATTTTTGCTGTACATGTTGTGAGCTTCTGCATTCCTGAGGTAATTGGATGTAAAGTGTCACATAGAATTGTAGTATCTGTTGGTGAACCTGGGCAGACAATAATAATTACTAGGTTGAAGCTTGTTTTCTGTTGAAGCCAAACAGTATACCCTAGTTTTTGTTTAGGATAGGTCTGGTTTAATGCTAGTTTACAATTATTACTCACGGGGCATTATCATTTCAGATCTGTGCATCTACTTTTAAGGTACGCCAATTGCTGTAATTAATTAAAGTGCTGCAGATGCTGCTGGTTAAGCCAATTTAAAGAACAGAGCGTGAATTTCCAGTTATGTGAGCTAGATAATGATAATGCCTTAACGTGGCAGTCGCTCCTGTGAGCCAATTACTGCTCAGATAGCTGAAGCAGGGCTGTGGTTCACTCTCTGCCTCCGTCCATTCCGAGAAGACACGTCTCCTTTTTATGCCTTTTGTTGCTGAGTAATCTCAGTTTTCCTCCCTGGTTGTGGGGTGGTCCGACTGACAGCTTTTACTCTTAATAAGCTTAGAGGTAATAATCCCAGTCCTGTAGGTCACATGTACAATATGCCTTTTAGTTTCATTTTTTCCTGCTCTAGTTTTGCCGAAACATCAGGCTCCCTGTAATATTATACGAGTGCTGCTGCTGACTACCTGGGACTGAAGCACTACTTTCTGATAATTGATTAATGCATATGTCTCATAAGTGCTTCTACGTGACAATAATTATGAGATTAGGTCTGCTTATGTTTCTAGGTTTTTTTAGTTTTGTTTTTTATTTGCTTTTATTGTGGAATGTTTTTAAGTATGGATGGATCAAATATTAAGTTAATTAACGCTGAGATTTTTTTCAAATCCATAAGTTATGTTAACTTCACAGCCGAGAAGTAGAGAAAAAAATACTTTCATTCAAGATATTATGTATTTCTTAATTTATTCTTGTATTTGTTTTAGATGGCAACATGATGTGTTAATAAACAAGCCATCAGGAACATCTCTGCCTTTCGTACACACGTGAACTTGTTTCTAGGGGAGCTTTAGAAAGGTTGACAGTGCTTATGCCTGTAACGCTCCAGGAATGTTCATGGGGTAGCTGGAATGTGAAGAATAACATCCTTTTAAATGAATGTGTAAAAACTGATTATTTGAAACTGGTATTTACTTTGTAGCACTTACTTTTATGAGTTATAAATTGTGCAAGCCTAATACTAATGAATGTAGATACTTTTAAAAAGTGGGAAGTGGTGTAATATGTGACATACCTGCTGTTTGACTTGCCAATGCTCCATTTAAAGTTTCAGGCTTAGACCGGGGACAACCTGTGCCACGAAACATTTCTGTATTTTTCAAGGCAGCTCTACGACAATGTCAGGTATGTTTGAGCAGGGCTGCTGAGGTACCAATGCCCTCGGGAATGGCAGCCCTTGAGCACCGTGGAGGGGCTGAACCTGAAGGAAATGAGTGCAGCCAAGTTCATATGCAAAGTGGGGAGAGAGTGGAATTTTCCCAGCATCGAAGCAGAAAGAACAGGTTTTCATCCTGCATCTGTAAAAGTAAAGCCTTGAAGGTCTGGGAGGCCTCAGAGAGCCTGGGGTAGATGCATGGAGAATGGGCCCTGGAGAGAAACAGGGGAACATTGTTTTGTAGTGGTTGAAGCTTGGGCCCAGACAGAGAAGGAGGAGGAAATTGGCTGCAAAGGAGAGTCCATAATTTCTGTGAGGGAGTGGAAGAGAACAGAGTGCACTACTTAGATGTCTCTGGCCTCATTCCAGAGAATGGAAATAAAGACAAGAAAGTGCATGTGAGCATTTATTGCTTTGTCCTTTTGTGTGTTCTTATGTGACCTGAAGCAAAGGAAAAAAAAAATCTTTTTGGAGTTCCTTAAAGAAAAAAAAATCTTTGTCTCAGTTCAACCATCCTCTATCTGCGACGACAGGGAGCTGAGTTCACACAGGCTGGAACAGGAAGAGTAAATCTCCACACAATACTGCATAAAAATGCAATCACATGTGATGGCTGAACCATTCTCAGTATGCTGCTGTCAAAGCAGGTGGTTTCTTGCTCCGTCCTCCCTGCTCCCCACTTTGTGTGCAGCAGCCCCTCCACGTGCCCATTCTGGTGCTCACCTGGCCTTTGGAGAGCTCAGTCTGACCCACTGTGGGCTTCTTTCTGAGTGAGTTTTCTGCTGGTTTAGCAAGGAACTGGGTAGTGAAAGAAGAGCTGCTGAAGTGCCATGGCTGGTGCAAGGCAGGAGCCTGTTGCTGGAAAAGTGGGATGCAGGTAGGAGATGTGTTTGGAGACAGGCTGTCTGATGGGCTGCAGTGTCAGGTAGAGGTTGCTCAATTGTGCCTCTTCTCTGGATGAGGGCCACGAGGAGGGATGGGTGTTCCTGGGATCCCCCATGCTTCTCATGCCCCGCAGGAGCTCACACCCTGTGCTGCAGCGTGGCTGTTCCACATGGGCCTGGCTGCCTTCGCTGGCCCTTTCTTGTCTGCTACCTGCCCCATATTAGAGCTGGAGGGACCGTGGTCCAGATGGGTTATTGGGCTCTTGAGGTAGCTGCCAGCTAGAAAACATCTCCCTTCATGGGGAGCAGAGACCTTTTGCTCAGGGACCATGCAGTAACCTGCTTTGGTCAAATTTCCATCTCTTCTCTCCAACTGTCCTCTCATCCAGTGCTGTGATATTTCAGGGGCACCCCGAGAAATCACCTTCTTCCATGTGGAGCACTAGCTGTCCTTTCTAAGCCCAACTTGCATCAAGTTTCCCTTGCTTTGGGCTGTTCTAGCCTCATGCTGTGGTAGGACTCTCTTCTTGGCAATGAAATGCAAACTCTGAAGTTCATGCTTTCATTTTGGTGATGTGTGAAAAAGATACTGAATAGACTTATTTTTGTGGCATAGGAACATTAGCAAAGGTTTTTTAAGACCATCAATTGTTGTTGGAAGTTCAGAAAAGAATGAAAGTGTGGCCAGACCTCCTCCTAACCTGAGTGAGAGCTGCCCTTACCCTGTATAGTTACACTAAAAATGAATCCCCTCTTGCAACAGTATTGTAATGCCCTGCATGCGTGCGTGTTCCTGTGTGCTCGTGTTTGTTTCCATGTGCTGTAAACCCCAAGACAGAATCTCCTGGTTTATAAGGGCTAATAATTTGTTCCCAAATTTAACAAGGTGCTTAATCATATGGCTTTCTTTAACTTGATTTAATTACAAGTAGATTGTATACTTAAAGTTAGGCTTGCACTTAAATACTTTCCTGAACCGAGGTGCATCCTTTTTGGTGTCACTCTGTCACTGTGTTTCACGGACATGGAGAATTTATGGGCCTTACTGAGGAGCATTTATGCACGTGTTATCCTGTGATAGCTGGAGTAGGTGACAGCAGATCAGGGCTAAGTTCTCAGTTATGACTGGCTGTAAATTTCCATAAGACTTCTCCAATACCTCTTTATTTTTGTTGAATTTTTGATGTAATAAAAGACAAATTCTACAATTATGGTTTGTTGTCTGTCCTACTTAGTTTTGCAGTCTTTTTAAAAAAAAGTTTTATAATGCAACTTATGTTCTTGAAATCAAATTGTGGGGCAGAACTCAAAAATTTCTTTTTGTTATATTCAATTTGAAATAACTATTGTTGTTTGTTAAGACTGCACCAGATTGCTTTGGGACACAAAGCTCTCATTGCCCAGTACTTGCTGAGAACGAAGAAAAAAAAAAGCTGTATCAAGTTTTTTGCAATTAAAAATCTGGAAAAACTTGTTTAAGAAACTATTAGCCCAAGAACATGCATCTTTTGTCAGTATAATATGCAGCTCTGAATACAACTCTTTTTATCAAGAGTGCAGTATTTCATATTTAATCAACGTAAAATTGAGTGCTTCCCTCACATGAATGTAACACAGATCAAGTCTCAGCCAAAGCAAATAAAAGAATGAATGCTTTGTTAATCATCCATAACTAATTTGTGCATACACAGAAAAAATGAAATCTGTTTTTGACAAGACCTTTTTCATAGGAACAGCAAGGGAGAATTGAACATGTAATGTGCATTAGTACTAGAGAATAGCAATGGGGAGATCTGAGATGTTTGCCTCAGACGACTTCTATTTCTTGATAGTAACAGTATTTAACAGAAACCTAAGATAAGAGAAGGGTGGGGTTTTTGTTTGCCAAAATGTAATAAGACAAACCTGTGCTGAAGCAGACAGATTCTTGTATGCCTTGCCATATATTCATAAGTATTGCAGGGAACTGCCACATATCTCTGTGACAAACTCAGCTAATAGATAATACACAGTGAAGAAAATGTTAAATGCATTGCTTCTTTGCACAGGCAATATGATTGTGTTGCTCTAGTGACAGTGTGGTTATGGTTGATGGGGCAGCTTCATTACAAACCCCTGTTTTCAGGCTATTACAGCTTTAACAAAAAAAAAAAAATCACCCATTCGACTGAAATTTTCTATGCTTGTCAGCCTTGAGGTGAATTTTACTTTAAGTACAAAGTTAGAAGAAATCCATTTAGCTATTTCCCTGATTGAAACAAATTTGGAGGGAGGGAGAGAGGGATGGATGGGCTTTCAAAAACTTGCGGTTTATGTTTATTGCTGAGATGCATTTTGGAATGCTTTGTGTTTATCCTTGCTGTTAAAGTGTACACTATGTTGTTTATAAACATAGATATAAATAAATAACTGCACCTGCACCACACACTATTCCCACTGCTGTGTGTGCACAGGGTGTGACAGCTGAGATGTCTGACATGTGTGAGCACGTCCCCATTCCAGCTTCACACAGATGTGAATTTTCAGCTGCCTCCCTTTTGCCCTGATTGTATTCCCACCCTTTGCCCCCTGCTTCTTCCTGCCTACGTCAGACCCAGCCCACCCATCAGCAGGACAGCACTGTTGAGATCCACAGATCCTGTATTTTTTCTCCCTCCTGTACCTTGCAGAGCAGTGTGCTCCACTCAGGAGCCATCCCCTGCCAGCCACACTGCTCTGACATAACAGCTGGGAGGAGACTTGCATATTAAAGCTGTATCACTGAGGTTTTGCCCCTGATAGGGAGCTGCAGGTTTGGATAATAGAAATAGTAATAAAGTGGCACGGGCAAGACACCTGTCTTTTGGAATGGAGGCACTTCCCTGAAAAGCCAACTCTTCCAGAGTGGATGTTGTGATGAGGATCACAGCCACGGAGCTGAGGGCAGTGGTTGCCTTGCAGTGTGTCCCCTTGGTGGCAGTGGGAGATACAGGGAGAGGGAAGAGCAACAGCAGGTCCAGCAATCTCTCTGTATTTTGAGGCACTTTTCCAACTGTGTTGTACCCTGTTGTTGTTATGTATATTCTGGTGATTTTGGCACGTGCTGTGAGGCTTGTGACCAAGGTGCAAGAGGATAAAAAAAAAAGCACAGTAATGAATTTTATAATAGAGATACATTCATTCTGCAATAATATTGCTGACACGTTCACTCTGAATAACAGTGTGCTGTCTTTTTTGAAGTGGCCTTTTAGCCTAACTCTAAGATATTCCCAGAGTGATCAGTAATTTGACCTGGAGTCTCTGGTTCTGCCCAGGAGAATGTTCGTGGTGTGTGCATCACTGCTCAGCACACAGCCATCAGGTGTTACAGACCATTCAGCCATTTGCTCTGGGCTTTTGCAGTTAAGGTTCAACTTCCAGTACAGAAAAAATACAATGTAAGAGTCATAATATCTTCCATTGACACTCTTGCAAGTTTTTCTCTGTCATAAGCCTTGCAAACTTTGTCATTTAACATTGTGCATTCACTCTACAGAAGTTATCCTCAGATGATAACAACTGGTTGATGACACACCGGTATTTTACAAATCCCATTTTAACAGGTTTTGTCTATGCTAAATAACCTAGTCTCTCTCTGGAAAGATGAATGGAAGTATGTAAGGTTGTTGGAGCAGTTAATCTTTTTGCCTTGTTTCTTCTTCTAGGAGTTTTACCTCAAACTTGCTTCCTTGTTGGAGATTACAAAGAAGCTGAATAATGTGCTTATGTTTGCAAGTTTGTTTAAATAATCAAGAGTTAATTTTGGGGTCTGTATCACATGTGCCTTCCTGCATGGTATTTGTTTCCTCAGGACAAGGTTTGCAGGTAGGCACAGCCTGAGGTACAGAACTTTAGATCTTTCAATAACTGTTCTTAATATTATATTGAATTCACATTAAATATTCACTCCTGAGCTTGAGGTATTATTTCAAGCCCACCTTTTAAACGTTAAGGATTCTGGGTATTTGTCTTGAAGTGACATCAAGACAGAGTAAGGAAATTTAGAGACTGGAATGGAAAGAGAAAAGAAGCTGTAATTAACAGAAGAGCTTTTCACATCTGAAACCAGCAATAGCTAACTAGTTTACCCCTTTTTTAAAAAAAATATTTTTCCTTTAAAGACTCACTTCCTTTAAGGGACACTAGCTGGACATCTCTCTTGTGTAGCTATTTGAAGGTGCAGCAGCACTGTCCATGGGAGACCTCTGCACACAGCAGAGGAGTGAATCATAACAATGGAGACTTCCTGTCAGGCAAAGTAGAGCTGAAGTGCCAGGCACTGGTAGGTGAGCTTAAATGTAAATTTTGTAACAGGTATTGCCTATTATTTTAAAACAAAAACCAGAGAACAACCTGTGAGTCCCTTTAGTCAATACGTGAAAACGTGGAGTTATGAGCTGCTAAGCAGTAAATAAAGTCATGGTTATCAAGTCAGCTCACCTGACCTCCCCCTGGGAAGAGGAGGTCACACAAAATAAGTGTTCCTTACTCCACTTTCTATGAAAGTTTAGGAGCTAACTTTATCATCTGCTGTTTCTCCTTCTCTAACATTAGGTAAATTATCTTTATCTCTACTTTGTGTTGAAGCTAACTCTACAGAAATACTGTACAGTTATACAACAAACCCTTCAAAAGCAGGGAGGAACCTGAACCCAGCCTCGGGGAATGCTGTCTGGAAGTGCCTCAGCTGAGGCAGAGCATGGGAGCTGCTCCTGGAGGCAGAGGGCATGATGTGAGGGGTGCAGTGGGACACAGCTCCCAGGAAATGAGGGACTGTTGTGTTTTGCCAAACTGCCAGCCCTGCATGCAGTGCTTTTCCCAACAGCCTCACCTGCCACGTGTCAGCAGCAGCTCAAGCCTAGACTTCCTTAAATCTGCTCCTTTGAAAGGAAAGGTTTGAGGATTTAAACAGCCAGTTGGTGATAGTAAGTTTCTCTGCCAACTTCAGCTGAACTTCCACAAGCTTGTGGCCTGCATCCATGGCAAACTAAAACTGTATGGATTACAGTAGGAGTTTACAGTAGGAATTACTCTTACAGCTTTTGTTATATAAAAATTATTTTGTCTCGATGGCTTTTGCTTGCTAATGATTACTATGTAGTAGTTCACACAGGCTTGCACACAGCTGGACCCTGTACCTTAGCAGACCTGGGGAAGATGGGCACATCCCTGGCTGCTGTAGCATTTGGGGAAAGGAAAGGAACAGACAGTCCTTAATGTGGAGTGATCCTAACAGGAGAGAGTGAATGGCCATGAAAGGGAAGCAGAACCATTAGGACGTTAGAGAGCTCAGCATTTTGGGATCTAGACTTTGCAGGAAAGGATATCCTTTTGTTGCTGCTAAGAGAAACAGGGTAGTCAAGTATTCCAGGGCTCCTGAGCAGTACAGCACAAGCTGTAGCTCTGCAAATGCAAGTAAAAATTCATGTACTTTGCAAAGATAGAGTAATGTTTGCATTGAGTGCAAGGACAGTCTGAGTTTAGCTGATCAAAGGCATCTAACAGTAAATTTAAACCTGTCAGTACAGAAGAAAAGAAACTTGCACAGCATCTCTAGAGGAAGTGATCTGAAAGAGCAAAAAAGCTACAAATACTAAAAGTGAATGTTTCTCAGATCTGTTATCAATCTCCTGTATCCTTCTGTGGGAGAGCGTTCAGGAATTGTTCCTGCATTACTAACCAGTCCAAGGGAGAAAGCAATTGAAGATGTTAAAATGGACACGTAAAGCAGTTATCCACATCCTATACAAGGTTCAATATTTCAGGGTTCAATAGTTATCTGCTACTTATTAAAATTACCCAGCTCACCTGTAATTTTTTCTCTGTTGTCCTTTGTAAACAGCAAGCCCACTTTAGAAGGGGGATACCTGTCTCATACACATGATCTATTAATAAATTGCTCAACTAAAATTTTAATTGTACACCTATTTTGCCATCTGTCCAGTAGTTGTCTAAGAAGCTTAATGGTATTTTTTGCTAGAGAAGCAGGAGCTCTGAATTTTCTTGGTGTTATTCTGCATAATGTAGATGAATTGCCTCAATTTATTAGGTATCATTTCTCTTTCTAAACTTCCTGTCTGATGTTAATCATTGGAGATTTCCAGAGTCTGTGAATGCAGAGGATTAGCCTGTGGAGATGAATGGTTTGTTGTTACCTACTGCAGGTCAGCTGAGCACACCCATGGGTATGATTCTGGTCAGAAAAAACCTTTCACTACATACATCAGTCTCTTGGGGTGCCAGTGAAATCTCATGGGGCTGTAAGAAGACAGAAGCTGAAGTAGCATATAGTGTTTTCTCTTTGCTTAATGAAATTATAGTCTCTGCTTGTGCTACGTTAGAAGCAGTGTGTGGTGCTTCCAATATAATGATTCATTGATGTAGATGTGCTGTTAAAAACATCACGTTGGTGTTTTTGAAGGAGCCTTTGAGCTTAAACCTAAGATATGACCGGTATGATAAATAGTTTGGTGCAAGGGCTTTGGTTCTGACAAGGACAAAGGTCACTTTGTGAGGATAACAAATGTATATTTATACAATTAAGGGTAGCTGTTTCAATGTTTAAAAATGTTTTGTTTCATTCTGAGCCCTCATGTCTAGGGCTCCAGCCTTTCTGGTATGTGCAGAATTTTTTAAACATTAAATTCTCCATTCAAATGCGTCATAATTCTTAATAATGTTCTGTATATCTTGAACCATTATTTGCTTCTAAACAAGCTTTCAGCAGAGATTGTGCTGCCTTCATTCGGTCCTCCAAATCTCCCATCCGCCTGTCTAAATTATTTTAACTGACATAGTTTCTAATTTACTCTCTCCAGTTGAGAGAGCTCCCTGTAGCTTGTCTATTTTAGCATTTAATTGCTGTATACTCTCCCAAATTAAATTCTGTAGTGATCCATTTTGCTCTGCTGGTGAAGCAGTGATCTTTTCATCTGAGCAAGATGGTGCATGTGGCTCAGGCACAGGGCTGGCATCCCACGCCGGGAGAGGGAGAACCTTCCAGCTCCTCTCTGGTGCTGGGTGGGGGCTGCAGGGGCAGTGGGCTTTGTGTCAGGGGACAGTTTTCCTCCAAAACAGTCTCCTTTAATTCTGAAGCCAAAGGAGAGGGAAACCCATTGTTTCTCTCAATGAGTTTTTAGGGCTAGACGAATTGCTTTGTCAATTATTTTCTGCCAAAGTTTGCTCCTCCTTAAAATCTGCATATCTTTGTGGGCTTTTTAGCATTTGCTTTTGTAAAAGATGAAAAGGCAGCCCCTAAAAATATTATGCTGTACATTTTCCTTGTCTGTGAGAGAGACAATAAAAATGATTGTTCCTTTTGACAAAATAATATCCAGTAAGGAAACTTGTTGTCTTCCCTAGTTAGGTCTTTTTTGGATAATGTTTGTACAGTTATTATGAATTACTTAGTATATTTCTGTTAAAGAGGGACCATTTACTATCTAAATAATTAAGAACTTCAGTACTTTTTGATCTGGTTTCTGCTGAGTGGAAATGTTTTCCTGTTATTTCTCAATATGTGTTTGTGGAAAGGAGGGCACTGGAGCCTCGGGGGTTACAGGCGGCACAGCAGGGTCACAGCTCTGTGTAGGCCAAGCTGAGTTCAGGTGTGCAGAGGTAAAACACATCCTGCTGGTTTGTCTGGGGGGGGACTCTTTCCCCAGCCCAAATAACCCAGAGGACAATACCCCACGAACAAAACCCAGCCAATATTTTGATTCTGTGTAACTCTAGAAGCTTGGAGGCAGTTTAACAGAAAATACAAAGCTGTTTCTTACTTATTTTCACCTCTTACATTAACCTTGAAGAAGACTTTCCAGTCAGTTGGTAAGTACAGGATGCAAGGTCATTAAAAATACATTTTTAAGGATAGAAGACTACATGAAATTCACATTACAGCATTATTTATCTCTCCTATAAATTAAGAACCTGAGTTCAGACCTTTCATGGGAAGGTGTTAATCTTTTGGCTTGCTTCCCTTGGAACAGAGTTGGGCACTGTTTAATAGTGTGACATGTCTGTCATCTGTGATCATCATCTTCCAAGTAAAAATGAGCTGTTTCTTTTACAGCTGTGGGCCAAGCTCTCTGCTCGTAGTTCCTTAAGAGTATTTTAGTCCTGTTTGCTGTGAAAGGACCGCTTTAGTAGGGAAAGATGGGGATGATTCCTAGACGAGGCTCATGGTACATAGCACTGCTCCACATTGTTCTCTTTGTAGAAGGAGATCAGGCTGTGGGAATCCTTTATGCCAGGCAGATATTTATAGAAGGGTGGCACTTCCTGTGTAGTAAGTTTTGGGGTGTCCAACACTGCTCAGAGTCAGGAATGTTGCGGCAGGAAAGAATGCATGGCTGCATTACTGAAAAGGAATTCGTGTGATAAATGGGTCTGGCCCTGTGTCTGTGACAGTAAATGCAGCTTCATTGGCTTCATTTGAACTGACTGCAGTTTGGCCAATGTTAATTTCCCTTCTCTAGCTCCAAACTTTGTAATATGGTGGCCATTTGAGGGTTTGTGGAAGTAACTTAAAATGCTGGGGAGGGATAGTATCCCCAGTCCGCTCCTTGAAAAACCGTCCACAGCTTTTTAAAACCTTGTTTGCAGTCTGTGTCTGTGTGTGTGCTGTAGGTCCCCAGGATTTGGCAGAGCCCAGTGCAAGGTGAGAGCTCGTCTGAGCCTGGCCCTGCACTCGCAGCTTGTGATTCCTGTGGCTTCAGATTGACTGGAATTTGTCTTTCTCATGGCACCAGTGAATTGCACTTCTGATGGTATCTGAGATGACAATGTTTTTAAAGTCGGTGCAAACACAAACAGCGTGCTTAGAATTTGGGAAATACCTGAGTTCATTATTACTAATATTCTTCTGTACAAAAAAGGAAGGCAACTTTTATTGATTTACTGAATATTGCTTGCTCTAGATATTTCTTTGTCTGAATTCAGAAATCAAAGTACTCCAGGGTATTAGGAAGTCTTTCTGTTTTCTATATTAATTTTTGTTTTGCTGGCTTCATCTTCTTATTTCAGATTTTTAATAATTTGCTCAAATTTTTCCTAAAGTACCAGGATGCACAAGTATCAACTACTCACTGGGCACAATACAGACCCAGCCACGTGCTTCGTCCTGCTGCTTTGCCAGCTGGGAACAGCTGATACAACTTGGGGTACTGCCCAGATAGGGTTATTTCACCCAAAATAATGATGTATGTTTGAGGCATTTCAGGGACTGTAGGGAGTAGGAGGAGGAGACTGTCAAGGAAAGTGAAGCTGCTTGTGAGAGAAGTGTGTAGAACACAAAAGCAGAAGTTCCCCAGCATAGGATAAAATAATGGAGAAGTATTGCTATGTGTTTATGTGCAGGTTTTACTCTACTTGAGTGAACTATAATGAGCAGTTTTGCAAACGATGTGCTTTTAAAATAATGTACAGGTTTCTCAGAGCCTTTAGTTGACCCAGCACAGCCATTATTCTGTTATGCAAGAAGACAGACTGCTGTAGTTTCTGCTAACATACCAAGTAGTTATATTTTTAATCATTTATTAATGATTTCTAGGAGAATGGCACTTTTTTTTCCAGAGTGCTGTTTTGCTTGCTATAACTATACAGTAACAAACATGAAACAACAAAAAATGGTTGTTAAGCAGTGCTCCAGGTATTCTCTTATGAGTCCAGCACTGCCCATTCTCAGTCTCAGTAGGATGTTTGAGCTGGAAGATAACATAGAGGTATTTGTATTTTATTGGCATTGTATGTTATCTTCTGTCTTTCTGCGACATTCAGATATCACAGCTGATTTTATTTGCATAATGCATTGCCTTTCTTAAAAGTAAGGGCTTCCAAATTGCTGTTTTCTTACAGAATGTGCTCCATCTTCACTGTTAAATGTTGTATTTTGTCACCTCTCTTTATTATTACATTGGATTGTTTCCCTCTTGTGACGTCAAAATTGACTTTTCATGCCACCCTTTCGCAAAACAGGATGTGGCAACCCTGGCAGTCACATGTATGTAAAACACCTGGAGGCATAACAGAGCCGTACACATTTTAAACTTTGATTATATAGGCAAAAGCAGAAAAGTTGAGCAATTAAAACATTTGCATTGGGATTCCTGCTTGACTTTCCACAAAATTCCACATGCTCATGTGAGACACAAGTAACGTCAGATCAGACTTTCACTATTAAATGGGTGTTATTTTTTCAGTATCCTACCAAAGTGTACTTCTCTTTGGAATAACTCATTCAGGCCTACTGCTGAGCTGTTTCTGTCTACTCTGCTTGTAGGTTTGCTGTCTACTCCATTCTTGGATTATTTTGTCTCTGCTAATTTAAGAATTATTTATCCTTCTAAAAGAAAATGTCTCTGTGTTTCTGGGGTAACTCAGATTGTATTATATGAAGCATGTATGTTTTTTTGAAGAAAATGTTACAAACTTTGTAAGAAGTGGTTATTATCATGTTCTGGCATCCAAGGACAATATTTTAGAAGTTGGTTGTGTGTCAGAGTAGATGACACAAACTGTTTTGAAATCAATCATGGACCTAAACACCTTGAGAATATTCTCTTAAGGTGCAAGAAGTTTTTTGCCCTTTACTTATGTAGCTAAAATCACATAAGGCCAAACCTGTAAAGCTTAAAAGCAGAAAACATTGCAACACTTCTAACACACTTCACTTTCTGGGAGAGTAGGAGGATACATTTAAACTTGCATGTGAAGCAAAATAAGACTTGAAAGATCAGGCACTCTCTATTTTTGTTTGGGTTTTGGGGTTTTGGTTGGGGTTTTTTTGTATGATGAACTTACAAATTCGGATTTTTGTAGGCAATTGGAACCTGGAAAGTCAACTCTTGTCTTGGGCCCACAAAAATGTTATGAGATTTATTCATTTCTTGGGAAGACTGAACTCGATTGCCAAGTGTATCTTAGTCTTCACAGCATATCAGGATATGTAGTGATAGGAAAATCTTCTTGCTCATGGCTGGCTTTTTCTCTTTGTCCTGGCACACAGCTGCCTGCATTCTCATCTCCCTTTTTCTCTACATCAGCTAACCCTGGAAGATTTCATTAGGAATTGCTGATGATCATCTTCACTGGGAGAACTTTGCCTCTTCCTTATTCATGTCTCTTATTCACTCTCACAGAAGAGTGAATCTGGATCTCACAGATCCAGATAATCTGAAGGTGCAAATGACAAGATGATCATTTGTACAATAAGTAGATATTAAGTGAAAATGTAATTTCACATCACTTCAAAATTCTTCTGCCTTGATACGTGTCCAGTTTTTGCATGCTTGCAAGTTTAATGTTGTGTTCTTTCTCTTCACTTCAGAACCACCACTGAATTGGAAGTTGGGTTGGCTTATCTTGTTTGCTTTGACTTTTTTAGTAAAATCACCTTGATAAAGACAACACACATCTGACTTACCAGATAAGATGGTATGTTTGTAACAAGAGAAAGTAGCTCTGTCCCCAAGTACCCCTATTTTTCAGAGTCATTGAAGCATATTAGTGTTCCCTATGATGCTTCCCTCCAAGGGACCTCGTGGGAGGTCTGTGTGTTGCTCTCATGAGTGCACATAACAGGTGAGCCAGCACTGAGAAGGCATTTGTACTACACAAGGAAATAAATCCAAATCTTTATTGAACTGGGGATATTCACAGCTGCTGATTTTGAGAAGTGATTTTCATAGTCAGACTGAGAGGAGCACATCAGAATACAGGCATGGTGTGGCTGATCAGTGATTCATCTGGAAGGCTGCAAGCAAGTACCCACATTCATGATTTGTTCTGTCTGAGATCTGTTGATCTTGCTAAAATCAACTTCTTACTGTCAACATCAACTATTCAAAATCTTCCGAGATGAGTTGTCTGGGATCCTGTTGGGTACAGATGCCTGAACAGGCACTGCAGTAAACCTTGCATTCGGTGTAATGAGTTGTAATATTATTCTAAAGGTATGATATAATAACAGATTATTGTTGTCCATATCTGTGTAATAATGGAAACTCCCAGATCATACTTTCCATTTTACACATTGTCAGAACCTTGGACCTTAATCTTGCTCTTTGATTGACAACTGCAGCCGGGGAAAGAGCACTCCTATTGTTTGTGAGAGTCGCATCTGTTCAACTTGATTCAGCTGAGAGTATTTGCATATTCTTAAGTATTTCTTCTGAGAGGGCCTAAATCCTTCTCAAGTGTTTGATGCATTTATGAAATTCATTCATAAGGTATCTACATGCACTAATAGTTCTGTATAATATTGCTGTGCATAATCTGTCAGATAAGGCTAGTTTTTTAAACAAGGTATTCTTTGGGGATGACATATTACATTCTGACTTATTCTACTGGGCAGAAATGTCAAGTACTTTGAAAAAGGATGCTTGAATGTTTTGATTGAATTAGTATTCTTTATTCAACACAAATTGTCAACTGCACTAAAATGTAGCCTTATTGTGAGAACATTTTTCAGAAGAATTAATAGCAGAGCTTTTTTGTTTTATTTTTTTGTTACAGGAGCTTTAGTACATACAATCATTCCTTTCCTGCTGATGCTGAGATTAGATAGAACAAGAGAGTAGATTCTTAGATGCATTTTTAGGCTATTTAGTCTGAATTGTTAAACCATGAGCAACACTTTTATATTGAAATACAACTTAGGCTTTTCAAATAAAATTTTGGCTTTTATCTTTCTCTATTTTGCTCTTTATCTTTTTCTTGCAAAATTTTTATCACTATTTTTGGAAGTATTGTCAACTTCCATTTCAGAAACCTTTCACTCTTGATAGTGCATGTACAACACTAATGAGAAGAACCACTGCTCTGAAGAATATTCAGGTATTATATTTGAGCATGGAACACAAACTGGATGACCTCAAACCATTAAATAAAGAAATATATGCATGGTTGAAACCCATGTCTTCCATAGGCTGGAAGTTCTAGTCCAGAACTATCCAAGTTTGGACAGAGCGAGTCCAGTTTGCTGTGAAAAAAAATGGAAATATAGTCCCATCAGTTGAACTGGATGTGTGCTGGGGATCTGCTTTGAGCTCAAGCCTTTAAAGACATCCTAGATCTTGTATGGAACACCACTAATCACAATGGACAACCTTTTTCTTTTTTTTAATTGCACTAAGAAGGTGTTCAAAGCTCCACCACCATTAGTGACTGACGCAGTTTAAGAAATGGTTTTCTGTTGCTCAACAGGGCCATAGTGAATTTTTGGGGGAAAAAAACAAACAAAAAAACCTTATAGATGTAATAAGTGCATTTTTTGGTTTGTGCACATGCAGGTTTTAGTGTAACAGCACCTTTTACATTAGCTTTGTTTTTGTTTTGCTTTCAGGAATCTCCTTCTGGACGTAGAAAAGCGCTTGCCACCAGCAGCATCAACATGAAGCAATATGCCAGCCCCATGCCTACACAGACAGATGTCAGGTTAAAATTCAAGCCTTTGTCTAAGAAAGTGGTATCTGCCACACTACAGTTCTCCTTATCTTGTATTTTCCTGAGGGAAGGAAAAGCCACGTAAGTTGTTGTTTGTTGGATTTTTTTTTTAAACCAGATAGCCTGCTTTGTGTTGCTTTTCTAAGAATCCTTTGGATAAAGAGCTCTTTCTGTATAGAATGGTGGAATTTGAGAGTGTCCTTCAGCATACTTATCATTCCTGCCATACTTGGTTTCTTAACTGAGTAAAAGTTGTTTCTTACTCTGATTTCAGCCTTGTGCTTTTCAGACACAAATGGCTTGTGCTCTACTCTTACAGACATTTTAAATAACAATAGCTTAAAGGTATCTACAGGTCTGAAATCAGCGGGAGTGTGTGTTTATGTGCATGTGTGTGTTCATCCCACAATACCCTTGGCAGACTTCAAGGGAGCCCACTGATATTTCACAAAGAATGCAATAAGGACAAAGCCAGTTGGAAGGTGAGGGAGGGTGGAGTCAGAGTTAATATTTTGGGTTGAGCACAAGAACATCCTGTGGAAAGAGTTCTCTTGGGCACTGATTACCACCACTCAATTGACTCACTCACTTGGTTCTGTCCTTGGAGGACTGAGGATACAGATTATTTTTGCAGATGCTGTAACCTCTCCTGCAATTTCTGTCAGATTCCAGATGTTGGATAGTCATGTGTCTGGAGAATGGATTGTTTGTCACAGTCCTGGTTTCAGCTAGGGTAGTTTTGTTTTTGCTTTCTGTCTCTAGAATATGGCAATGTGAGAATGGCAGAACAAAAAGAGGTAGATGGGGAAACTACTGCTCTAATGGTTCTACTTCTTCCTAAATTTCTTTTTCTCTTCAGAAGACTAATAGTTTACTTCTAGCTTTCACTATTCTGAATGCATTTGTAGACATTACCCTCTGCAATACAAGTGCCCAAAAAATGCTGCATGAACAGCTTTCCAGGCTGCCATGTTAAAACATTTTGACACAAAAAAGTTTTTTATCTGCCTGCTTTGAAAGCCACAGATGCATTCATTTCTATTAATTACTCTTACTATTTCCCCTCTCTGATTAACTTGTTGTGAACCACATTGTTGCATACCATATAAGAATGATATTTTGAAGTATTTAGCTGGGATTTAACATGGTTAAAATGCAGCTGAAAATGAGAATGGAAAAAAGTCAGTAGCAGATAAGCTATTTAACTTTTTTGGAACAACCAGCAGCCATGAACTATACAGTAAATAGCTATATTATGCTGTTTTAGGCCATAATTTGTAAAAACTGATCCATTTAGGTTTGCATGTACCTTCTTCCCATTGAAATGGATAGGTTTCAGACTGAAGATTGTAAGTCAGGTAGATTGTAAGTTATTGACAGGGCTTTCACAGTGCTCTCAACAAGGGATCTGAAAACAGCTGCACTTTGTGAAAGCATTGGTTTCCAGTACATGTAAATAGACACTGCCTTGCTAATAATTTTTTTTTATCTTGTTAGTGATTTCAGATATTTAGAAAAGGGATTTTAATTTCTGTAACAGCATCAGGAATTATAAATGAATGTAGTGATAGGTATTGCGTGCAGTATGTGGACAGTAGGTCTGGCCAAGCGTTTTCACTTTAACCAAAGCAGACCAGACAAGCATTTACCAGCCTTTCTGGGCTGGTTTAAAATTTTAGTAAGCAGTTGTTAAGTTAACTCTTGATGCAAAGCAGTATTTTTTTACCCTTTATAATTTTGTTAATTGAAAACTTGCCCTTCAGAAATTGATATATATTTATGAGTGTATTCATTTTGTTCTTTCACTATATTCAAGATCAGATCTGAGCTCATAGACCTCCCTGAAGAAAACATCAAGATATTAAAAAATTTTTTAAGAATGCAGTAATATCAGATGTGGTATTAACAAGCTGCATTTTAATGTCTGGTATGATGGTTGTTATTTAGGGATGAAGATATGCAAAGCCTGGCTAGTTTGATGAGTATGAAACAAGCTGATATTGGTAACCTAGATGATTTTGAGGAAGACAATGAAGAAGATGAAGAAAACAGAGTGAATCAAGAGGAAAAGGCTGCAAAAATTACAGGTTGGTTTTGCCACAGGCATGGTAAAGTATAATTCCGTTTGCTAATTGTCCCATGTCTTTATCCTTATGCTGTATTTTTATTTCACTTCAAAAAAAATCCTAACAACCAAAACAATATTTAGGATAGCTCGATTGAAGAGGAACCCATCCATAACTCAACAAAGTTTAATATTTGTGAATTCAAGAGCATTGATTTGTGTCTGTGTGTCCTGTTTTTAGGAGAGAATGCACTAAGTAGGTAGCATTTTAGGGAAGCAAAGAACCAGTGTGAACAGAGGAGTAGAAAAAGCGGAAGGAAAGGGTCAGTGAGCGAGGAGACAAGAGGAGAAACTCAAGTGAAATAATGAAGGTGGTTTGTGAGAATAACTGCAAAATGAGTTGTGCCATGGACAGATGCTGAGGTTCTGCTCAATAGCATGGCAATTCCAGGCAGCATATTGCTGCCTTTTGGGTGGGGGTATCTCATGGAAAGGAAATCGGGAGGCTGTTAAAGGACTTTAACGAATTTGATAGTGAAGTTGTTTGAAGTGAGATAGTGTAACCACATTTGAATTGCTGATTAAAATGCTTAGTGTGTCTAGGATAGCTGAACTAATCGAGGCAAGTCAGATCAGGATGAGATGATGTTAAATTGTTAGTAGAGATCAGTATGTAATACTGCTCCAGATGAGTTCTGTCGGAACTCTTTGTGTAAAGAATCAGGAAAAGAAAATTAACTTCTGGTGCCAGATTTCATAACTTCCAGTGCTCTTTTAAAATGTCCGAAATAAAGGGATCCTTCTCCGAAGTGGGGGAAAAGCATCCCTAGCAGAGAAGTGAATTGTCAAATCAGTTCTTGAAAATTCAGAGAAACATTGGTTCAGTGTTATGAAACATTACTTTCATCACTTCTTTTTGAGCTTTCGTTGCAATCAAAAGGTTCAGCCTGAAGCAGTTATTACTTAGTTACATTTAATGTTGTGAAAGGATGCAAATATGTTTTCTGTATGCTTTACATATTCAATTAAACATTTTTTACCCTGGCCAAATCTCTACTTATGCTATATGTGTCTGGCACAGAGCGTATTGGAAAGTCTGGAATGAAATATCTGAGGAACTGATATAACGTATTCTTGGTCAGGGAGCAGAGATATACCAGTCTGGTCACACTGAAATCATTCTGCAAGGTTGACTTCTTTCCCAGTGTAACCAGAATAAATCAGATCACAACATCAAACAAAACCTGACATGTTCACCAGGCCATTGAATAATCACAGAGAAGGCCAAATTAAGGAGAGGTAATATACAGTGTATAGAAACTCCTGTGCACAAGGGTTTTATTAAGATCTGCCAGGTACTGCACTGAGGACTACAGAAAACCCATCTGCAGAAGGGCAGCAGTTGAAAAGCATCAGATCTTGCTTCTCAACTCTATTGATTTTGCAGTGTTCAACAAGGCCCCAAATGGTTCCTAAACAAGCAAAAATCTGCTGTAGGTTAGACTAGGCTGTCTACTATCCTTTGGGTATGGAGTGAACATCCCTGGAGACAGATGGGAAGGGTGAGCTGGCTGATGTGCAAGACAAGATCCTCGCTCAAGGTGTTTTAGAGGCATTTCAGCTTTTCCATCTGCTATTGCAAAAGCCAAAATTATGTGTTCAAAGCTAACAATGCCTCCTTGAAAGACAGAAGTAATAAATACTTCTGGAATACACAATTTCTGTGCATTGCTCAGCCTGCTCTGATAGTGTTTTCTAATGATACAAGATGGAAGCATTGGGTTGGGTTTTTTGTAGACGAATCATGACGTGGGGAAGGTCAGCCTAGGACTTTCATCTTATGTTGGCTACAACAGCTGAGTTGCTTTGTGAGCCTGGCCGGCTTTTCCCACCTTTGAGAAGGAGAGGGATGGAATGAGTGCATGCAATTTCCCAAGCAAATGGGAGAGCATAAAACATAGGGCAGTAAGTAAACATTAATAAATAAGATGTAAAATATCTATTTCAACATGTGTTCAAGATTGATTTCATTGCCGGTTGCAGTGACTCCTGTAATAAATATAATGAATGGGGAAAGCTAGGAGAACAGCTGAGGAAGCAAGGGAGAAAGAGGTAGGAATCATTGTAGAAAAGCAGGAAATAATTTAGAAAGAAGGAAATGTAACAAAACTGCTGTAGTGAAGAACGCTTTCAAAAATAGTGTTCACAGAATACCATAAAGTTAATTGAGGAAGTTACATAACCCTTTTGAAAGCTTGCTGCTACCAACATTTTCTCCTCTTGTGCTGTGTTGGGTGTTGGCAGCTGAGGAGCTGGAATGCTTCACTGACTCAGAGTGCCCCACGGCAAATCCCTCACCTTGGTGCGCCTGTTTTCCCAACTGTAAAACGGGGATACTGCCTGTAACACCTCACGGGAACGATGGGAGCATAACACAGTTAATATTTGTAATTGGGCTTGGAAAAAGTAAAGTGCAAGGAGCAAAGAAGGAGTGATTGTTCTCCTACCTTTGACTCAAGGTTTTCTCACAGAAGCGAGGGATGACCTGATGGCTGAAAAGTTATCATTCTCAAGGCACAGCTGCAAGACGTGCTGCAAGTCTTTTATCAGACACTGTTCCTTTTTGCAGTGTATAACAATTTTTGTTGGTTTTGTTTGTGGGTTTTTTTTTCATTGTGGCCGAAGTTACAGTTTCATAGATGAACATATATATCCACTGCTGGGAGAACAAGGGAGGTCTGCTGTGTGGGGCTCTAGATGGTGCAGGTGAGTTAGGAAATGCTGCTTCTCTTCCTTGGTGTGTTGCCTAACTTTGAGTAGGTATCTGTGCCTCTGTTTCTTCAGCTATGAAATAGGTGGTGCAATACTGACTGACCTCAAAAGCACTGTGGAATTTGGGGTGGTCAACGTGGAACTGTTGACATACAACTGACCAGACTGAAAGATGTTTTCCATTCCAAGCACTACTTTCACTTAAAGAAATCTCCCTCTATCTCAGGCTTTCCCCCTCTTCCTTCCCAGTATTTCTTACTGAAATTTTTCATGTGTAAAAGCTGTATCTCCCCCTACTGCTCTATGTGAAGTTGAAAATTGTTTGTTGCCATGAATTAAGTTTCAAATACTTGGTTTCTACACTGTCAATATACATGGATTTAAACCTCCCAGAATTATCCTGTCCTTAGTCTTCAGTGGAACACAAGGTACCCCAACTACTTGAAGAAAATGTGCCTCATAACTCACAAACAGGGCAGTAATAAATACGTTGTTTCTCTTAATGTTTTAATTGGTACTTAGAGCCTCGTGCTGAAGTTAATAGCTGCCTCCTGCTCTGTCTGCCCAGGAGCACAGTGGCTGTCCTGAGGCACCACATGGAATCAGCAGCATGCCCATGTGCTGCCTATTGCAGGAGTCTGAATCCCAGCATGTTTCAAGAGCAGGCTTCCGGATAACAATATGTGTAACCCTTTTTTGCAATTTGCAAAACCGTACCTCTCCTGAAAACTTCTGGTACGTTTACTCTTTTTTTGTCAGGATCACCAAGCTGCTTGGAAAAAAAAAAAAGAGAGAGAAAGAGAAGAATGAAAAAAAACCCCAAAACCCAAACCAGTGATTTATGTGACATACTTGTAGAACAAGCTAATGTGTGTTTGTAGATAATGAGATTTATAAAAGATAATATAGGATATAAATCTCCAACCTACCATTTCCATACTCCAAAATATGACATAAACCATTTAATATTGTAATGAGAAACATTGTAGTGCACATGGGTGTTTAGGTTGGCAGATAGGACCAGGTGATTCAGACCACATCAAAGAACTCCCTCTTTTTAAAGCTCTGAACTTAATTTGTTATTTTCTGACAATAAAAACTGGATTGTAATTGTTTTGGGGTTTTTTTTCACATGCTGACATAATACATTGTAAATCATGTCAGCATCTGAGCCTGTTTTAAACTACTAATTCGTTAGTACTGCTGTTTTATGAGGTCAGCTCTGTTTTATTTGAGTACAGGAAGGTATGTTCCATTGTCTATCTTGAGTCTTAAAAATTCCCAGAAGATAGTATTATATTATGCAGATTTCTCATGTTTATGTATGGTTTTATACTGAGAAAGCTAAATTTTGGGGCAGTTTTGGTGTTATTTTTTAGGATAATAGTCTTATTTGTTGGAGCTAAAAATAAGGAAGTGAGGCTGGTTAAGTTAACTCTTTGTCGACAAATATAAGTGTAATCCCATGTAAGTGGATTTCTGCTTTAAGGTCAGGATCAGTTGGGAGGTACATTACAGAGGAGTTCTGTTGGGGGTTTGTCACTGTCAGCATTTAGAATGTCCAATAGATATTGGCAGAGTAGGTCATTTTACCTGGTAATTTGCAGATTGGCATGTCCTTGCAAAGCAATTTAAATTTAGCAAAGAAGATTTTATCCCTATGACAGAAATATTATCAGGTTCTGGTCTGCTTTGGGCTTCAAGTTCTTTGTGCTGTCTGTGAAGGCATGAAATTAGGAGCGGTGTCAGTGTGTCAGCTATGAAAAAGCCCCCCTGACTAGGAAGTTCCAGGTGGCCATGAGAACCAGCATGAGTTGGGGCAGTCAGGATACTCAATTTTTACCTCAGTTTGATATCTTGCTCCCTAAAACTAGTTCATTGAATAAAGACAAACTTTTGCTTTCCCAAACAAAAGCCAGATGAGAAAAAGTCAAGTTCAAACCAGCAGTAAACTAGAAGTGTTACTGAGAGGTAACTTCTTGTGTACACAAGAAACTGAAGTTTAAAGGAAATACAGGAATGACTGGCATGAAGCTTTAACTTCATTGGTGACACCAGAAGGCATCATCAATTTATTTCATTGGGAAAAGACAGGAGATGAAAAAGGCTGTCGGTGGGGCAGTGATATTCAACAAGCAGGATCATCTCTCCTGCACAGGTTTCTCTTGCCTGTTTGTTATCTGGAAGGATGAGGAAGGCTGCTCCCTCTCCACAGAAACTTATGCTGAGGTCTCTCAGAGATGCCCCAGGCTCAATCCCCATTACTACAGAAGCTCCATTTGTCAGATGCTGTGGATGGGACTGTGTTAGGGGGGAGCAGAAAGGAATTTGCCCCCTTGGGCCAGAAGCCACTAAGACCTAGCTGTTTTTTGTTTCTTTCCTTCCAGAATTAGAGGCATCCCCACCTTGACTAGAATTAGACATTAACACATTTTGAAAATTACTAGTTCATGGCAATTCAGAGCTCTCCACTATGGACAGAAGGTGAAATAGGATTTTAACAAACAGCAAGGTGTTGCTTACACAGCGTGACAATGAAAATTCAAATGATACATACATTCAGTTTGCATTCTCCTGGCACAGAACTGATCATGCATGTTAGAACTGTTTAGGTAAATTCAGCTTGTCATAGATCAGAATGTAATGGTGACTAATTGTAAATGTTAAATAATCAGAGTGTGCATAAAAAAATACAAAAAATGCATCTTCTATAGGTTAGTTTTCTGTAGCCTTAAGGGTTCAGGAGGGAGATGAATTATTCTGGGGCTGTTTTGCGTTGATTGACGATGTTTTACTATTCAGGTTTTCTTCATGAGCTGGAAAAGTCTTTAAATTATATCTAGTACATCTATCTAAATTTTCAACTGATACGCATACTCGTCCTCATAAAACTAACTGCTGTTGCTGACACCATTAATCTGGTTAGGTTTTGTTTATGTCTTGTTAACTGGGTTTCATGTTAAATTATTACTGAAGCACCTACACAGGTACTTTGCTGTAGTTATATAATTGTAAGGACTCGTTCTAAATCTATTCTTTTACCCTCTCTCCCTCGCTCTCTCTCTCTTTCTGGTAACAGTGTTCGTTCCACTTCTGTTTCATTAAATGCCCTTGCCTTACGTTTGTCTTGACTGGCTTCTATTTACAGAAATTGTAAACCAGTTGAATGCTCTGAGCAGCTTAGATGAAGATCAAGATGACTGCATAAAGCGAGCAAATATGCCTTCAGCTAAATCAGCCAGTTCCTCTGAAGGTCTATGAGCTTTCATCCTTTCTTTCTGTTTCTGATTGTATTTACTGTGACCCATTACCTTTTGACTCCTGCCTGTATTCAGCTGTCAGTTTTATCTCTGTGCTTCCACCCAGCATGACTCTCAGTAATTTGTAGTGCATCCAACAGGTAACAACATGATAGAGAAAGAGCCTGTCTCCGCTACAGCTCCGTTGTCATCTGATAATGAACAAGAAAGAAAAAAAATTACAAAAAAAAAAGAAAAAGAAACCATCAGACCCTAAGCTTAAAACATTAGTTGGGTAGTCAGTAATACCTGACCTTTCTAAAGTGACAAAATGTCCCCTCTCTGCTTTTATGTGCGGGTTACATCCAAAAATTAAGATTTCCTGCCAATAGTTAACATGTAGGTGAACAACCAAAATCATTGTATTTAGCTTGTTAGATGTTCTGCAACATTTATTTAATGAAGAAAAGAGAAGGCTTTCTTAGTAGTCATTTCTGTTACATAATGTTCTGATCAGCAAATAGAAGTTTCATTCATTTCACTTTTTTTTTCCCTTTGTTGATGTACTTACTGGACTGTGTTAACTTAGTCGTGCAGTTCGTGGTGCAGTGTTTCGAGGGACTGTTGACACGGGGCTTTTTGAGCTTCAGATATATTGGATGAACAGTTTGTATCTATTCTAAAACAATATTCCAATTTGTTTGTAGAGCTTATCAATAAGCTTAATTTTCTGGATGAAGGGGAGCAAGACCTGGCCAACTCTAGCACGAACCCTTTTGGTGATCCTGACACAGCAGAATTAAATCCATTTGGAGACCCTGATGTGGAAGGTAATGAATTTGTTTTACATAATTCATTGCTAATTGCAAATGCTTAGTGAAACATGATTTTTATTTCTGTAGGCCTACAAATGAAAAGTTTTATTTTGATTAAATACAATTATTTCATGCAGCACTGAGGTAGCAACACAGTGATCCAGTTGCCACTAGAAAATTGATTTATCCTTTGAGTCACATCCTTTGTGTTGAGGCACATTCTGTATATTTGCCACTGGGGGCTACCAGTTGAAGCAGAGACTTTCAGACCTATCAGGTGTTACTAGTACTCACTTCATGTGGTATGAATGAGCAACACATACTGTCAAACAGCCCTACTCCACGTGGGTGATGGTTTATATCATAATTTCCTTCACTGCAATCTTAACTGCATCACAGCTATTCTTGGTTAGCACTAATCTTCATTATTACAATTTAATTTTCTCTCTTTTATTCTTCCTTTTTTTTTGCTTTTATGGCTTCCTCAGTTAAGCCTTCTGGCATCGTGCCTTGCACCACATGCTAGGTGTTAATCCCCTTTCCAGACTGACATGCCCATTCTTGTTCCATTTGGGTGAGATGTACAACCCCTGTAAATTTTTAATCTGATAAGATTTCGGCCATAAGGCCAGAAAGGAGCACCAGGACAGCAAACATCTCTGCTGTCCTCAACTCCATGCCCAGATATGCAGGCTCCCATCTGCTGGATGTATCACTTTTACCTTGCAGCTGCTCAAAAAGCCAATTCATAGTTAATTCCCAAGTTTGAAGCTGTACTCAGCCTTTCCTGTTCAGAGCTCCAAGACTTTTCTTCCTACAGAAAACACCAAGTCTCTCTGTAATGGAAATGGAGAACCACACTGAGCAGGAGCAGCCCAGGGTGCAGCCAGGGGATTTCTAAGGCCAGGTCAAAGAGAATGGATCCCCAAGCTGCAGTTTCCTCCTGTGGTCACTCATTTTCTTTGGACAAGCTGAATGTTTACTCACAACACAGTTTTTCTGCCTTTGGAATCCATAGACAACGATGTGGGTGAGGATCAAGTCCTGTCATACTTTGGCTGTGGTGTGGCTCACAGCTTGTGTTTCTGAAATAGGGACATTGCACTATCTTCTGTATTTGGCAACTGAAGCCATAAAGCCACTATCCTGGGCACCTTCTCCCTCCTGTAAAGTTGTCAGGTTTTTTTAGATCTGCAGAAATGAGTTGTTTCAGTTTTGTAGATACCAATATATATGGATTAGGTTCTGGTATCCTGATCTTTGGCTTTGTTTCCTGTCTGTTCCTTGACAGTGAATTCCTTTAGGATCATGGAAGGAAGCAGAATAAGTGGGAATGTAAATCCCCTTGGTAGTCCATAAATAACTTGCTCTAAGAGACTCAGCCTATATTCCTTTTTTCCTTCTCTGCTCTAGAAAGAAGAGTTCTGTTCTCCATGGAGAAAGCTGTACAAGTCCCATCATACCCAAACTGCTTCTTCCAAACCCAGCTTTTGTTTCCTTTCCAGCAAGAACCCATTCTGGAAGAAAGCAGTGGGTGTTCTGGCCACAAAATACAGGGACTCTTTCTCATCTTGGGAACAGGGAGAAACAGCTGGTGTTGTTTCTTAGTACTGGAGTAGCTTGATACCTCATGGCAAGTTCACTATGAGCAGCCTGCATCCAAGACATCAGCCTGCTTATGTTCCTAAAACACTCTCAGAGTATCAGGGGCGTGGTTTTTTTCAGTCGATTCTGGTTCTTTTGGTGACATCTGCATTTACTGTCATCTTCAGTCATAGTTGTGGACACTTTTCCATTTCTTTGGGTCTGTTCTGTGTACTTGGGACAGTCTCTGTGATCAGACTCTTGGGTCCCATCTACAGCTGTGGGCAGCAATGCTGAGTTGTTGGGTGTGTGAATACCAAGTATTCCTCCCACGCACAGTCACTGTCATGCAGCAGCCAACATACCATAACAGGACAGTGATTGGGATAAACAGGGTGTCACTAGATTCTTCCTACTGTGTCATAAGGTGTTTTTTATCTGGGAGGGATGGACCTTCTGTAAGGTTCATGTGACAGTGTCTTCCTGGAGCACTAAACCAGGTTGAAAGATCTGAAGGGTTCCAGGCTATCAGACAAAGAGTGGGACATCTGGTGTGGCATTTTTAAAGCTTTTATGTTATGATGAGTGGCTTCTGAGGGATTCTTCTTTTTACCTCAGACACCTCTTAGAAGCACTGGCTCTTCCACTCCAGACCTGTCTTGTTCCTATAATGGGAACTGGTTGTGTTCCCATTACCTTGCTTGGCCTTATTGACATGTGCCTTTCCTCTAGTCCTCTTCCTTCACATAAAGTTGAGGGGCAGAAAAAATGGTGCTGAGACAAATTAGAGGAGATGGTTTTGGTCTTCAGCAACAGCAGGAATCTGCTGTGTATTTCTATGGCTAATTGGATCAGTGTCTGTACATGGGGAGCACCTAGACCATTTTGGGGAGATTTCCCTTTGTTTTGAAATGCATTTTGAAGCTACGCAATATCGTAGCTGTTCTCATCCTGTTGCCCAACTGCTGAAGGCTGCCCTGTTTGTGTCCCATTGTTCAGTCATGGTTCTTCTATTCTGAGACCTCAGTGGAACTTTTATTACTGCCATCTCTTTCTAGGAAGCTCTTTGAGACTGTGCCTGCTTGTTTGCATTTGTATCCTGAAGTGAATGTAAGCTTTTTGGTGGCCACCCCAGAAACTCGAGAGCATGACAGAGGTTCAGGAGTTTAAGGCAGGCTTTCTTCTACAGGCTTAAAGAGTCACATTACCTGTTTCACTTGTCTTGTGATCTGCTTAAATCAAGAGATTAACGTTTTATGTGTGCAGGGATGAAGTATTTTTCTGTTCGCTTACATGTTAGTCTCTTTATCTTTTTATCTGGACAAGGCATAATCTGGAACTTAGACTCTGCAAAAGTTCAGAGTCTTCTGTAGAATTTGTTACCTAATTTCCCCAAGACGTGCAGAGCAGCCAGCTGGAGCCTCCTTTCCTGAGTACTTTGCCATCAGATTTGAGGAGGCATGATGTGCCATTTGGCAGAGGTATTCCAAGGATATTCCTATCAAGCCTGTAACGTGTGTGCTCAGAGTCACCCAGAGTATGAATATGTATGTATTGACAGTCACTCAAAGAGAAAGGAGGATTACTTGCCAGTAGATACTTGTTTCCTAGACAGATATTTCTTGTGCTTGTTCATAAACCAGCTACTTTCCCTCTATCTTCCTAATCCCATAATGGCTTAACCCTGGGAATGTGGGGTGGAGAGAAACTAAAGGCGTGAGTGCTTCCAGCATCCGTGTGCACGCTGTAGGTGTGGTGCATGGCAGAGGGTCATCAGCAAGCTGGCTCTGGATGCTGCTGGGATTTAAAAAGTCCTCAGTGTCAATGATCTTACACGCACAGCGGAATGAATGTGCGTATGAACAACTCACCTCAAAAAAATCTTCAGATGTGTTTCTTGGTTGGCGTGTCAAATTGAGGCTTATTCCCTCTGTATCTACTAGGTCAGCTAGACATTAGAAATCTAGGAAAATCAAAAATAATCTCTCTGAACAGTACATTGCTACAGCTTTATACTAGACAACCTTTACATGATCAAATGAGGACTGCCTTTTGGATTTTTAGTCATAGTGCAACAGAATTATAAAATCAGTTAATTTCTGTGCGAAATACTTACTTGGGGAAGTCAACATGTACAACAAAAGAAAGTAGAAAAACCACAACACACTTTCATCACTCCAGATATTTTTTTTTTATTAGTTGGGGAATACAAATTTTTAAGTTGCATATGATGTATACAACACACACAAGACAGGAGGGTAACTCTTTGCTGGCACCCCCTGTCATTTAGAGCACCATTTACTTCAGCAGTATATTTCATTACCTTGTGTGTGGATTTCTGAGCTCCCTGCAGCATGTTTTACACTGAAAATGGAAACAGTGTTACAGCACCAAACCCCAAATTGTTCCAGGATAGTCCTACACGCAGAGCAGCACAGGAACTAATTGAGAGGAAAATGGTGACTCTGTCCCTTCTATTTCGTAATGAAAAGCAGTGTGTTGGGAGTTTATGAATAAAAGTATCAGAAAATCACCGGTGGTTTATGGGGATGCCAGTCATTACTCTTTCTAGAAGGACTGGGCAGTTCCATTTCTGCTCTGCGCTGTTTGTTGGGCGCTCACGTCCCATCGTGCCTGTGTGCCTGCCTGCCAGTCAGGCAGCCAGTGGCGTAACCGAGTATCTTTCACATGTGGCTTGTTCTTTCATCCTCTGCCAAGGGGAAAGTGGTGTGAGCGATGTTTTGGTGGAGGTTTTGTTTGGTTTTAAGGGATGTGTCACAATATGTTTGTGTTACAAAAGGCAAGTGGGTTGAAGGGCAGGGTGATTTCTGGAGATGCTCTGGCTGATTGTGCAGATAGGTAGTGCCAGAATGATTATTATCACAAACAGGCTTTCTCAGTGGAGTTAGGGCAAGTAGTGTTTCCAGAATCTGGCACAAGAGCAGCTGGTGCTTCTGCTGTAGTAATACTTCTACATCTCTTGTTGTCACTCCTACCCCTGTGGCTTTATTACTTAATCATGCAAAATTAATTTGTGTTTGACCCTTGAAGTGCCAAACTGCAAGCATCTTTTTCTTTTTTTTTTTTAAATTTGTATCAATGTAGAGACTGAAGTCCTATGTGAAGCTGTGATGAATGATGGACAAGGGAATCTGTGTTGCCTTCTGAATGTGACAGCAGCTTCGAGAGGGAAACAGACCCCTTCTAAGCTGTTGTATGTCTGGCCTGCCAAAGTGCACTTCTCAGCATCATTAGCTCTTTGAGAAAATGAGTCTGTTGCCGAAAAATGACAGGTGACAGTGAGTGTGGTTTTAAGAGCAGTGCTGTTGAGTCATCATCATAACAACTTAATTGGTTATAGAGAGGCTTGTGATGACCAACATTTGTCAGAAAGTTAGTTCTAAAGGGTTTCAGAGACCCCATGGAGAGACCTGTTTGGGTTCAGGTGGGGACCCCTGTGGGAACCCTCCCTCCCTGTGGGGACATTGAAGGAAACAGAAGGGGGAGGAAAATAGTATCCTGGATGGCAAGAGTAGAGCGAATGAGTAGCCAAGTTAACTGGGTAGCTGAGCCTCTACAAAATTCTGCCTATACAAGTGTCTTGAGAATGACATTTGTAGAAGCTTTTTAAATTTCAGCCTGCATGTAGGATTTCCTGAAATATTTTAGTTAATAACAAGCCACAGGTGTCTGAACACTGATACGTAACACTGTGTGTAAGGCCAAACGTAGTTATTGTTAAGCCAATGAAAAAGAGAAAGAATTTTGTCATAGTTATGGTTACAGCACTTGATCCAGTGTCGAAATAGAAAGAATTGCAAAAACCATTTGCATTGCCCCTTAAAATTTATCAGATTTAAACAAGCATTTAACTCATTGTTTCCAGGAGACACTTTAAAACAAATTAAAAATAAAAGCTTCCACTATCGTTTTAAGAGGTTGTTTCCTTGAATGTTTTTAACTGCAGGATCTAGTACTGACTTTTCTTCTTGTGTGTTATCAGAAAGTTTCCCTCAGATATGATAATGTGTGTTTATCAACAGATTCATGCACAGGTGCAATGATCCATCATATGGAGTTGCAGAAGCAGCTATTTGTAATTGTCTACTCCCTTGATAAAATATTCTAATATTTGAGCAAAGTTTAAAGTAATAAAAAGTTTGGTTAAAGCTTTGTCAATAAGCAGCAGTATTTGAACAAGATACCGGTCCTTTTTTTCTGCATTTCATTAGGTTATTTTTGCTTTTTGTATGGAACTGTCTTCTGAGGACACATCTCCAAAGCAGTTCTGCTTGGTCTAGTTCATCAAATCACTAACTGTGTGGGTAATATTTGAGTAGTATTCTGACTACCATGAGCTTCAAGGCATGGTATGTCCAGTATATACTGTATATACTGTATATACTGTAAGGGTGGGATTTGACTCCCCTGACTTTAAAAACAGATTGGACATATGCCTATAAACTTTGAGTGTAAAGGAGTCAGCTCAGCTGCAAATACCCACACTGAGGACATCTCAGGGCAAGCAGAGCAAAGCTTTTGCTTGCCATGACCACCTGCACTGGACACTGGAATGTCTTAGGTAAGATTATATAGAACCGCCTTTCCAGTTCAGCTTAAAATAAATGAAAAAATACATTTTGAATATTAGGCTCTGCTCTGATATATTTAATCTATAGTACTGTAACGGATTCTTGCTTGATTTGGTCATATTTCTGTTTTTAAGAATTTCTGCCTTAAATGCTTTATTTTCCCTTGTCATTTAAACTATAGACCTTCAATATTATTTCACTGTGGCTTTCTCTGAAACAGCTTTTTTAAAAGGATGTGGGCTTATGATCACATCAGCACATAAACTAGGGTTAATACACATCACCTGTTGTGCAGTAACTACGCTTTCTCCCAGGATAAATTCCCAGTAATTTATTCCCTTTTCTTAAGGGATAAGCATTTACTGTGGGGTAGGAGTGAATATATGCACTACAGCTGATACACTTCAAATACACACCCTGACTTTTTCCTGCAGTTGTTTGTCTGTATGTTCATGCTCCAGCATGGGTCTCCTCCACAGGCTGTAGATGGATCTCTGTCGTCCTGAGAAGAGCTAAAGCCTTTCCTGCTCCGAGCCTTTGCCCTGATCTAGTGACTACTCCAGTGCATAGATAGGCGAAGTTGCTACCTGCAGCTAGGGATCATGTTCCTACCCAACTAGGAATGGCTCTGGTTCACACTGTAAGTTAGAGTTAGTCACACTACATAGGGTAGGGCTTTCCATCACCTTGGCTATGCTAATGGCTGGATTCAGGGTGAGCTGGATGTTTACTGTCAAGGTAGAGAGCACTCACATTTTCTAGCAATTCAGCAGGAGTAGCAGCTTTGCTACATTATCTACCCAAACTCCCGTAAACACAGTGCTTCCCTTCGTTGGTTGTGTGACTAGAGATTTTGTCTTCCCAAATGTTCTTCAGTGAAAAATCGACTTGGAACTCCATTTTTTTATTTTTTAGACTCTTGTTGCAAATAACTTTTAGAGTTGCTCTGTTAAACCTTAAAGGTATGTTTAGTCCAGTTTAGTAACCATACATCTGAAAAACACACACTTTTCATTAAGAATAGCATGGATATGGTTATTGAAAGTTAGGTTTTAATGACACTGCATTGAAGTTCCTATTTGAAAGTACATCACATCCAGTATTGAACAGAACTTCTGATTATTTGATGATGCAAGAAGAGTAAGATTAACATTACTAAGTGTCTTTGTAAAAAATGTTGTATTGCTGTATGGGGGTTTGCATTATTCAGTATCCAGAAGCCATTCGCTGTAGAATAACAGACACCACAGAAAGGACATTACACAGAGAACAGCATGCAGCTCCAGCTTGCCAATAATGTTAGTTGTACAGCCCAAATAAAAGATGAGTGATTTGATTATCTGTCTGTTTAGGGTTAATTTAAATTCATTTTTACTGTGAGATTATGTGCTGTTACCAGGGGCACACATGTTTTGAAGTGTAATTACTGGTCATACTTAATAGCTGATTTTTAGTTCAGTAATTTTAAGAAATTAAAAGGCCACCTACTTACTGGCACCATTTTTAAATCTAGTAATATTATAAAATACAGGGTGTCTTTTTTCTTTATTAAAAGCTCAGATAAATAATTAAGAACATTTTGTTAGGACACCAATTGGCTAATAGTTTGTGAAAATGTTTTAAGATCTGTTGTGATGCCATTTATATGACAAATAAGAAAACTAATAATTAATTATGTTGAAAGAGCTGTAGTAAGTGAGAAAATGAAGCTATTCAATATGACCTATGAAATGACCTTTTGAAAGACCTATTTTTGAATAAACAAGCATGAAAATTCACCTGAGGCTATGGCTTTATATATTGAGAGTTAAGAAGCAGACTTTTTCATATGCCTTTAAAATATAAAGATCTGATAAAATGGTTTCCAATTTTTAATTCGTTAAATCTGTTTAATGCTTTTTTGTTATTTGGTAGAACTTCACACTGAAATAGCTTCGTCTTCAAAGGCAGAAGAAAGTTTCTATGCTGACAGTTACAATCCCTTCAGGGATGAAGATGCCCCAGAGTACTTAAACCCATTTGATGAGCCGGATCACGCTCCTGAAGCACCTGGAAGTGTAAGAGATTCTCCTCCACAACCTGCAAAAAGGAAGAATGTCAGGCCGGTGGATATGAGCAAATACCTCTATGCAGATAACTCTAAAGCTGAGGAGGAAGAGCTGGATGAGTAAGTGTGATTCTCCATCTTTCAGCAGCTTTGCAAGCATTAGTTGTGGGATCCCTGGCTTAATCTTGAGGTGCATTGGGTTGAACCGTGGTGATCCTTAATCACCTCCTTAGGACAGACTCATCCTTGGGCAGATCAGCAGCAGGAAATACCATACCCTCAGGTCATGCTATTCAGCTGAACATGATCAGTGAGGAAACTTTCCTTTGCCTTATTGATAGCAAACGACTTGATAGGGAACAGGTCTGTGGACCTTTCTGGCACTTCATGCCCTGACAATTGCAAATGAGCCAGAAATTAAGGAGCAGCAGAGCTTGGTCCTTCCTCTCCTTTTTGTCATTATTTTTGCTACATAAAATATTAATTTTTTGCTGATGATAACAGGGAGTTTGTTTTATCTTGATGCATTATGTAAAAAGGAAGAGCCTTTTGCAATCTACACAGCACATTTTTGAGACTCTCATAAATTGAATATATGGGAGAGATAACACCATATGCAATTACTTAGGTTGTTTCTTTCAGCATGACCACAAAACTTTTATGAACTCACACTGACTGCCTTGTATTAAAGTATAGAAACTATCAGGAAGGAAGAGATTTTTGCAGTTGCTGCACCGCTTGGGAGGTTGGAAGGTGTATCCTTAATCCTTGTTCGTGGTCATTAGTCACCAACCACACCGCTCATGAGACAGTTTATGGTGATTACATCTGAGCAATTTTACAGACAACAGTTCTAATTAACATTTAATTTTACATTATTTAGTGAGATTTATCATGGCATGACATTTGCATTACTTTAATATTAACAGAGGTATGCTATCATCATCTTTCTGTTTCTCTGTCTATAGCAGTGGTCTAGGAAATGGAAGGATTCCCAAGCACTCTAATAGAAATATATGAAGGGCTCTGCAGAGCTTTTTCCTTGTAAAGCTCTGTGGCCATGGATTTAATGTTGTTGTTTGTTCCGTGAAGAAGAAAATAAATAAATAAATAAAGGGCATTGGGAGTGATGCCTCTGCCAGCTCCATTTACCAGCACAGTGCCTGAACAAACAGCACTGGCTGCTGTGTCTTCAGAGCACAGTGTGATCACACTGACAACCACACCAGGCATTCCTGGTCATTCACTGGTCACCAGAATTTGTAGGGAATAAAAATCTGTGTGTTTTACACCCACCAAGATATAGGTAATAGAGGACAGCAAAGATTGAGAAAAAGCCCCATGGATGAGCAAGTGAAGAATTTTCTCTGTTTTCTGTTTATACTCCCATTTCCACTTGAAGCACATCTGTTCCAAAAGGGCTTGTGGCAGGGTTGTAATCCTTCCTTTTGCTGTGTGCTGGACTTTACTGTGTGCTTGGTTTACAAGAGCCTCCTTCTCATTTTAATGACTCCATTTGCTTCGTTGTTGTTTTTCCCCAAAGATAATAATAAATTCCCCATAGGTGGATTCTACTTGAACGTAAAGCTGGTCTGTATTTTCGTGATACAGCAATGTCCCATGGGAAGATGGAAGGATAAGGAGACAATAAACACTGTTAAATCAATTTTTTACATCTTTTACATAAGTTTTTTATGTCCTGACCCCCCAAAGTAACCTTTCTCTCCATGTTTTCCTCTGAAGTTACAGGAGCAATACATCATACAAAAAGACCTGGAGATCATTTGTTGCATGCATTGGGTAGAAGTGTGGCAAGGAGAACCTTTAAATCTTTATACTGAAACACTCTGGAGGAATGAGTGTAATGATAAAAGTCCAGTCTAGAAACATAGGACGTGTGATATTAGCTCACATCTACAAACACTATTTTGCCTTATCTCATGTCATTAATTTTCAAATTTTCAAGTAGCAAGCTCCTGGTAAGGCATGGTCTGGTGAGCACCAAAGGCAGAATTTTCACAGGCAGTGCCGGTTGGTGGTTTTTGGGTGCCCTAAGTCATGAGGGTTTATGTCCAGATGTGTATTGTTTTTTATCTGCTGTGAATATTGATGCTTTTATTATCTACATGAGTGGGTAATCTTCTTCCAAGCCTATTGAAATCTATGTTTCAGTGTCAATTTGTGGCAGAGAGTTCCACAAGAAAACAAGATCTTTAATGAAATGTGTTTCTTTTGTTGATTGTAAATAAATTCCCTTTCCAGTCCCATACTATCTCTTCTGCTGGCTTATCAAAACAACAATTAGTATTATTGGATTTACCTGCCATAAACATTTGTTGTTGTGTCTATCTCTAGCATGTTCACCTTTCCGTGTCACTTGTCTGAGTGCTAACCTTTTCAATCTCTCTTCATACAGAAGTCTCTTCATCTCTCTAATCATTTCCACCGCCCGTCTCTGGACCCTGTTATTTCTTCTGCTATGTGTCTATTTTAAGATGTGTTGACTTGGCCTGAGCAGTGTATTCAAGACAAGGCTGAACAACTGAGTCATATCATGAGAATAGAAAACTTTGCATGTTATTTTCAACCTCTCTCATAACATCTTGTCTTCCGAGTTTTTAAAAATTCTGTTTCATTTTTGGCTATCACTGGTCAAGGGCTTTCTCCAAGTGTCCTTTTGAACCTATAGGTGAGGGCATGAAATGGAAGAAATGCAAGGCTCCTGATTTACTGTTGATCAGGAAATACAATGTATTTTTACCCCTATGTCTTAAATGTTTAATTGGAGTTCACTTAATGTACTGCTTGGCATTTTCCTTGTATATTTTGTGTGAAATGCAGTGATGTGTCCTGAGAACATGGACACACCAGTTAGCGTCAGAGCCCTTGTCCCACTCTGCTCTGGCAGATCCCTGGTTCTGATTCTGGACTCGGAGCTTACACGAAGTACCCCAAGAGCTGAACTCTGACTCCAGTTTTGTAACAGACTCTCACTGTAATCCTGTAAAAGGTACTTGGCCTCAGTGCACCTCTGTGAAGGATTTACCTTGGGTTATTTGCTTCATTGAAATGTATTTGACTAATGTTTGTGAAGAGAACTAATACTTCACAACACACACAAAGCACAGTCATGAGCATAAGCATTGAGAGGCACTGCATGGCACAGAGGGACTTAGGTGAGCCAGTACATTTCCTCTGCTGCAAAACTGTGCTCTCAAAACATACTTCCTCTAGCTAAATTCTCATACCTAGCTAAAGATAAGGAAGACATTTTCCTTTTCTTAGTTTGAACATTTCAATGTTAGTGGAAAATTCTACTTTTGCCTTTTTGAATTTTATACATTAAAATCCACCTGTTAGTGAAGGACAGCACACCTTGTGAAGTTAATTATTTGAAAATAGCACAGCTCACAACTGCTTCATGTATAATGCTTTCAACCTTACTAATTTCAACCTTAGTACTTCTGATTGGCAGTATTGCCTGACCTTTTAGCCCTGCCACACTGACAGCTTTGGATTTCCTCCTCAGTAAAATGTTGTTTTGGGGTTTTTTTTCAGCTAACTGGTAAGACTGATCAAAAATAATTTTTAAGTTGGTTAGAATAAAACTTGCTTTCCAATATCATTTGGCTCTGTGGCTTCTTATCTCATTAATCATTGTATGGCTTGGAATTATGCTGTGTAATTGGCAAGGCTATCGAGTTGCCATCTGCTGAAGTTGTCTGTTGCACAAGAAGCCACAAGCCACCACACTGTCAGTGACAGTTTAATGCCAGGTAGCTTGTCAGGTCCGGGATCTTTTAATTTTGTGGAGGACAATCTAGTGTCTCTTTAGACAAATCATTTTATGTGGATCAATTAAATAACTTTGCAGAAGCAGTAAGTCTGGGGCTGAGCTCAGACAAAAGTGCTTTAATATTTTCCAGATAAGGCTTTTTTTCAACCAGACTTTTCAGATGCTTAATTTCTTGTAGAGCTGTGTGGAAGCTGTTAGACCAAACTGTGCTGCATATATCAGATCCTCATGATGTCAAACTTTATAGTTTGTTCAGGAAAGAACCAATTCGGTAATTTTTTTGGGTATTTACATTAATTTTTCAAAAATCTTGCTCAATATTTGTAAGACCAATTAAAAGTAGTGCAGAAAGGAAGGTAGAAGGTAGCACTTGTGCGTGTTTGTTCTGTGCATGTACTTTTGTCTGTTTCTGTGACCAAAATGTGAGGGTTTAGTCTGGCTTTCAAGCATGTTCTTCTCTACAGAAAAAGAGCAGTGGCTTCTCTCCTTTTAGCACTGCCTTCTGGTGGGTACAGAGGATACATTTCTTCAGGATGACACCTGCAGCACAGGCAGTTGTGGAGCTTAAAAATTCAAAAGATTGTTCTTCCAAACCTTTTACTCTCGTTGATAAGGTGTTGGGTTTTTTCTCACACCAAAATAATTTTAACACCTTACAAATACACCTTTCTAATTCAGAGGTAAATTCCTGCCAAACATGCTGTGCCTGTTGGCTGTTCTGAAGGCTGACTTGTTGAACTAAATAAAACCTTGTGCTGTCCCATAGAATGCATTGTTCTTCAGCCTTTATCTCTTTTATCTTCATTTTCACCTCCCTTTGAACTCTCTGGTGTCTGAAGGCAGCTGAGCTGGGCTGTCAGCTAAATTAGAGCTACTGACAGCTGGATGCATTCTCCATTCCAGCCTGAATACCTCCTTTTCCTACTGCCTCCCAAGGAAAACACCCTTCTGTTTCCATTTAATTTGTTATTTTGGTTGCCTTTAGTTTTGATTGCGCTGGTGGCTTTGCACTTGATGGGCAGCAAAGTGGGAAAGTTGCTTTCAGCCAACAAATGAGTTATTTTAGTGTTAGTCTTTCCTTTTGCTTCAGGAGCTGGATATCTTTTTCTGTAGGGAGCAGAAGCAGCAGATTCTTAGAAAGGTCTGGAGATTTTATGCCTGATTTTCACTTATGTGCTTTGGTAAACTTTGCCTTTCAAAAGTAGACTTCGGTGTTGTGGGTTATTAATTGCTTGCTTTTTCTCAGTGAAAATAGGATGGCTGTAAATTGCACTAAAATAAATTACAGTTTGCCTATGAGACTGAAAGACATTTTCATACTAAAACTACAAATGAAGGAGAGAAATTTGATGTTGTGTGGAAGACAACTGGATGAATAGTTGGTTTTTCACTGCTGTTGTAGTTCTTAAAAAGTAGTGTGTACTAGCTCCTGACTCTTACCCTGAGAGGGGATTTGTGAATGGATCTAGCTGGGTAGACTCTTATCTAATGTATTAGTGTTTCCATCCAGAGTTGAATTCTAATGGACTTCAAGGGACTGAGATTATTTGTTGTGTGTGGTTACACTGCATATAATAACTGTATGCAGATAGATTGTTGGGAATCATAGTTTGAGATATATGATAAATATATCTTGCAGGGGAAAGAGGGACTAAAAAAGAATAAAATAATGTATCCGTTTCATAACTAACTGTCTGGTTTTGGATTGCAAAATACGAAAAGCAGATAGTATTAATAATGAAATAATTCAGTGCAAAAAAGATTCCCTTAAGTATCCTTAGCAGGACACAAAACTTCTGGCTCTAGTAAGTGCGTGGAAGAAGTCATTATCTGATGTATTATTGATTGATTGATATTTGATGTATCAAGCTAACATAAAATTTGGCAAAATTTGCCTGTGGAGATATTTACTTAGGGTGATACAAATGCAGAGTTGGAACATGGACACTCGAGTTAAGGATAATTCTTTGGACTGCATATACTTGGTGAAAGATGTTTGCTCTGTAACATTCTCAAATAGGGTTTAGTTATAAAAAGCACTTTCAAAACAGACTGGTTTCTGCAGAGAGATATATGCAAGTCACATGGGGTTTTCTTGCACTGTTCTCTTATCCAAAGAGGAAATGATGTGGCGCTTGTAAAGTACAGTTTGAAATACATTCGAGGTTGATTATGTACCCATGGAGGCCAAAATTTTCAAACCTGGACAGCCAAGAGTGAGGCCTCTGAAGCCATGTGGGAGCATGACTGTACCAGTGGCCTGATTCTTAACTGTTCTAATCAAGCTTGCTTTATTCTGTTCATAAGAGTGTTAAATACCCACCAGCTTCACTCAAATTTTTTGGTATTGATTTTATCATAAAATTAGATCACTCTTTGATAGATAGCAAAGTGTAATTGAAGAGTTATGCAGCAGATAAAACTTTTGCAATTTACAGAACTTTATAAAAATTATGGAAATTGTGACCGAATAATGCTGTTCTAGCTGTTGTAACTCACTTTTCAGTTGTATGAAAAAGTAGTATTTAAAAGTATATAAAGGTAAAATATATTCTTATGTGGGATAATAAAAGCATTTTAGTCATTGGCTTTCCTAAACAGGTCTTATTTTTGGTTTTATTTCCAAGGAGATAGCAAAGAAATGTGTTTCCCTTCTTTTAATTAGATCAAATCCATTTTATGAACCAAAATCAAGCCGTGCTTTAATTAAAGTTGCTCTGCAAGAACCAGAAAAGAAGATGAAAAGAAAGGCTCCTGAACCCCCAAACCTCTTGCCAAAGACAGAGATGGGCATGGGTGAGAACATATCAGCAATTCCTGCATCGAGGGAGCTTTCCTCCTCTCCTAAGGTAAGCTTTTCATACCAAAATTTCTTCTTTGTTCATAACAGTACCTTTCTGTGCACTGTAAACATCCTATTTATTTCTGCAGGCATCTTAAAAGCTTTGCCTGTACTTATTAATAAGGTCTTGGCTTGTCTCTATTCACTTGGTTCATAGGGAGGGTGCAACAGTAGGAGCTTGTATTTTTTCTTTAAGGATTTAATGACAACATTAACAGCAACTGCAGTTTCAAAGAAAAGAGTCTTCTAGTAAACAGTATTATAGGACAGCGGGATATGCCATCGAGAAGGAAGAAAATCATGTTGAACAGTGCTTTGTCCTGATCTATTTTAATGCTGCTAAGCCTTGCCCCTGTTGAAGAGTCTGTCTCCACATTTCTGTCATAAATCTGGGTTTTAAAAGCTTAGTACTGGATACTGTTTATCTGTATTGGGATTTATATATGTCCAATTCCATAGCTATGTTGAAGTAATTAAAAAAAAAAGACAGTCTAGTTTAAATCAGGTTAACTGTTTACTAGGAGTGTCCAGTCTAAGCATACTTACATATGCACATCCACTTATATTTTTCACGAGAAAATCAGAGTTAATTTCAATGGAAGAGGTAGTGTCAGGTGTGGGTGTTTTATTGCTACAACAGCCAAGTTCTTCAGTGTGGATTTCAACTCCGGTGTTTCAGCAGTTAGTACCACTTGTGCTTTTTCTTTAAACAAAATAAACATTTTATAGTATGAATTAATGGACCTTTCTTAGAAATGAATGTCATACATTGTTTTAAAGGTAGGAAGATGAGGACAGAATGCCTCCCTTCCAGTGTGTCTTGCCCAGTGTATGCACATTATCATCTGGTTTGCCTTGAATCAGAGCTGCTGTACTTTAATTTCAGAATTGAGGGAAGCTACTTGTCATACCTATCATTTCATTGCATAATTACTCAGCCAGATTGCTCACATATCCTTGTCCACTCAGGCTCTGATCTTCTTGTCATTTTACCACTCACTCAGGCTAAAGAGTATGAGACCAGAAATCTAATTGTGTCTGCTCATGGCAAAACAAAACAGTGGAGTAAGATCACAAGTACACTTCACAAGTTATTCTTTATATGCAAAACCACAACAAGGGATATATGAAATCAAAGCACAGCAGTTTTATAGTGCTCTGAAATGGGATTCAGTCCTGTTAGCTGGAGTTTCTGCATGAGTTTCTGCATGAAAAATGACACATTTGATTTCTGGTGGAGTCTGGCCCATAGGTCACAGCAAAATGGCCAAAGCAAAGCCTTGTGGTACTACCAGGCTGTGAAAAGACATCTGTGGAGGTTTTTATCAGGTTGCTTGGTGGAAATTGTGCCCCCCCTTGCTCATTGTTTGAGAGGTGTTTTTTTACAGATACGCATCCAAGGAAATACGTCTCTCTGCTTCATACATGTCTTTGCTGTGCTGAAATAACATGTTACTACTGGGTTTGATTGTTGTAGTTTTTGTCTGCCCTAGATGAAACTTTGGAGTGTCTGAAAGGTGGAATTGGTTAAGAAAAGATTCAGGATTGAACTCACAGAGAAGACTGTGCTGTTATGGACAGTCAGAGAGTTCCTGCTCTTCTGCGTGATGTTACTTGGTGAATATTTTGGTTTCTGCCTGCTTGCTGCCCACCTTTCTGCCCCTGACCCTGAGGCATAGCTGAGATCAGCAGAGGTCCACATACTGAAACTCTGATTTTCATTAGGGCTGGGAGGGAAGGTGGAGTTCTGTGCTCACATGCTCTTTTATAGGAAAGCTTTAATTAGTTTTTTTAACAGGGCTTTGGAGGATAGGAGACATTAGGGAAGGCTCCAAAGCAGATGCAGTGTCCTGGTTCATTATATTAGAGTGGAAAGTTTTGCTGAGTGGGTGTGTTAAAATATTGTACGGTCACTTGCAATGCAGAAAGCTTTCTGTAAGCAGAGTCTTTTTTCTGTGCTTGAATTGTTTTGCACTCAGATCAAAAGCACTTTACTTGGAATGCTTTTTTGAAATTTGGAAAAGTACTGGCATTTAAAAGAAAAGAAACTGTTTTCTCACAGCACAGTACAAAACAGTGCCCAGGTGGGATTTGGAGTGTTGGCACAAATCACTTGTTTATTGCTCAATAATAGAGACAATGTTTAGCAACTCTGGAAAAACTTCCATCCAAAGGCATAGGCACTATACAAACATGAACTTAGTACATGCCCTTATGTAGGGGAATAGTCCTATAGAGGTAAACTTAGGTAAAGGGAGGTTAAATTGTATATCTTATTCAGTGTTTTCTCCAAGTTTGCTGTGCAGTGAAAGTTTTGGGATTTACACCAGAGGCTAAGTGGTTTCAGCAGGTTCAATTCTGTCTTGGTTGTTGTCATAGGAAATGTCTGTGGAGCAGAAATGCTAATCTTTAAACTATACAAATGCAGCATTAATATTAGAACTGTAGAGTTTAAGGAAAAAGATTCCAAAAGCTCCTCTGGAAATCTTTGACAGAGTATTTGGTATCCATTTTTCCTTCACGTGCTAGTGGCGTTCATCACATTGGCTGAATCCAAAAAAGAGAAATGCTGTCATTGCCATCTACACACCAGCAAGTTCATTAAGTGATGAGCAGTCAGTTACCTGTAGTAGCAAACCCTTTCCAAGCCTCTTCAATGTCTTCCCCTTGAGCAGGCCCTTTTGATCACTTGGAGATCCCCTGTCAGCTGTACTGGTGAGGAAGGGTCAGTTATCTATCTTACATAAGGCAGGGTCTAACTCTCCATAAAGGTGCAGCTCTTCAGCCTACAGTATTAGCTCAGTATTTGCCATATCTGAGTTTGGAGGAAGTTTTGCTTTGAAGTTTTTTTATCTATTCACACTTGCTAAAGGAATATCTTAATTCTCTCCTGTCTTGCATATCTCCTCCAAACTAATCTGAGTCATCAGAGAGAGCTTAAAATGCAAAGTCTGAGATCTGGAGTTACCCCACAGTTAATCATCTCAAGTGACTTGAAAACTATGGTATGCTGACTCTATTTAGGTGAGTCTGACAAAGTGCAAAGCTGTAATTAAGCTCTTCAGTCATCAAACTGCTACAGTGCTGTCAAGCCCAACCGAAGCCTTGTTGGGCTTGTTACTGTCATACATGTGTTACTGTTCTTTACATGGTTTGCATAACCAGGTTCTGCCTTTCACAGAGGTGATAGAGACTTCAAATTTCCCCCACTTGTTGACTTCGTGGGGAAAAAAAAAAAGGTGGTCTCTGGCTCAAAATGTGGTATTAGACCAGTACATAGCATGCATATCATTGCTCATCATTGCTTTAGCTGATTACAGAATATACATATGAACTTAAGCAGGGTGATCTCTCAGCCAGTTTCAGCTTTTCTTCTCTTCCCTGCATTATGTTGAATTTATTTGAAAGAAGATCAGTCCCAGAGCTGGCAACTGTGTCTCATGGTAGAGAAGCTAAAGCAATGTGTCTCTGCACAATCAAGGATTTTACTGTCTTTGTGAGAATGAGGGGGCAGGAGTGCTACTGAATTTATGTAGGAGGTAAAGAATTCTTTTCTGGGAAACAGGTAAGCATCCTTAAATAATAACTGTAGAGTTATTTTTAAATGTTAAAAGAAAATAGTTCTTGCACTGGATTGACATTACTCATTGACTCCTTCGAAGGATAGCATATGCCCTTCACTTTCAGGAAATAATTCTGAGAGAGGCTTTTCTTTTGATTTGGTGTATTCAGTTTATTGCCAGACTTTAGCCAAAGCTCATGTTGATGCCTCATGAATCCATCAGGTTTCTGCTGTTACCATTAACCTACTGAAAGTAAATAGGTATGTTATATTTGGTGAATCCAGCTTGGTCTCACATCCTTTCTCTGGTCTTCAGGGTCTGGAAGCCTGTGTTGGTTAAACACATGCCTTACGGAGTAACTGCTGCAGGCTGACAGGCTGCCAGCCTGGGATTTGGGAGCTCTGAGAGCTCCATCTCACAGCTCCCTACCCAGAATCTCTCAGTAAATGAAACTCCTGCACTCCATCCTGGGGATAGATGTTTTTCTGGCAATACATGATTGTATGAACAGACATAAAATTGATATCAGACCACAAGATAATTTTTGAACTTTACCTGGAATGGATTTTTAGTTATCCCTTGCATCTGATGAAAGTGTATGGCACCAGGACAGGATCATAAAGCAGCTTAAGACTATCATTATTGGATACACCATTCTTGCCTTTATGAAGATTATGGTGTTGCTGGTAGTCAAGAAAACACAGGAATTGGTTTTGGTGCTTTTAGACAAGAACTTGTGATGGCCTTTTAAGTCGATGGAAGAGGAGAATATGCATTCACATAATAGTCCACAGCCAATAGTAACGTCTCTGTTTGTCACCATCATTGTTAAAGCTCTCTCTGTCTCTCATTTTAAAACTAAAAATAATTGTTTTGCATGCCCGGTGATAATCTCCTTTCTCATCCCAGACAAGCTAGCTGATTTAAGATCTAATGAAACGTTTATAGGAAATACGGAATCATTTTCTGCATGACATGTAATAACCCATCTCCATCCAATATCCTTGGTAATCTGCTGTGTATCTGCAATGCTTCAGGATGTTCAGGCTGTCCAGAAAGATTTCTGCCTGATAGACAGTTTGTTCTTCAAACAGCAAAGGAGGTACAAATTACTTCCTTATGAAAGAAGAGAAATTCTCAGATACTTCTCAAGGGAACAAGAAGGAGCCTGTAATTTTTTTTTTCTCCTTCTCATTTATTCTAAGTCAGAATAAATGCTTAGCGCACAAAACACTCAGGTAGGTTTAGTGGAAGGGGGAGAATTGTCATTCCATATAGCACTAGGCACAGCTCCCAAGATATCAGAGATCCTAAAGTCTCCAGTTGCTTGTTTTCTGCACTTTTATTTGCTTCAAGATTATCAACCTTACGTGACCAAGCAGTAGGAAGACTTCATCCTAAAACACAGGTGCAATAATGCAGCCAAGTGGAGGAGTGACAGTAAACTCCAAATGGGAGATAAAGGTCACTCACTGTCTCTTGGTATTAAAAGTATCTCCAGTTGTCCATTCACATAAGGACTTCCCAGCTCTCTGGAACATCTTCTTCAATGATTTTACTCCTTTTCAGCTTCACATTTGCTGCAAAGGAATTGTACAGCTCCTTTTCATGAGAACTTTGTCACTCCCTATGTAGACAGATGGTTCAAGCCCAAGGAAGACCTGGAAGGTACTGGATAGACTTGGAAGATGTCTACTATTATGAACTTAAGCAAAAAAAAAAAAGGCATTCTGAGAAAATCTGCCTTTGCATGCAGCTCAAAGACATTTTTTCTTTTAAAAGGAAGAAAGACAAGCTGCACACATAATATGAACAGAGATAATGAGATAATCATATGGAAGCCATTCAACTTGCAGCAAGCCATTCAACTTGCAGCATTTCAAGTGTTAAAGAATAAAAGAGGCTCCATTTTTTAATCCAGTACTTAAGCAATTTCTTATTACTATTTTCATGAGTTTTAAATGTTTTTTGTGAACTTGACTATGTTGCCTTCATATTATTCCCATGATTGGTGCCAACAGGAACCCACTGTTGGACATCAAGACTATAGATGAAACCAAGCTGCTCCTTGTTCTATGTGTGGCTTTCTGCTCTTCTGACTGAAGTATCTTGTGCCCATGCAGTCAGAAAGATTTAGGTGCTGCTGTATAGTCACATTATCACTAAGAGAGATGCTTTCTTCAGAATCTGAGAGTTAAAACCCTCAGTAATTTGCCCAGATGTTCTTGTAGCTGGAGTTATGCCCAGGACTGGAGGCAGAGCTGAGCTGCTTCCATCCTCAGCCCCTTACTTCTCTCCTTGTCCCAGAAGCTGGAGTATTACCTAGATGGAAACACGTCCTCACATGGTGGCTCACGCCACACTGTATGTGCTGTTCTGCAGGGAGCCAGTCCAGGCTGCGTGCTGAGCCAAGGGCCAGCAAAAGGCACTGTTTTCTGTGACAATTGAGGGCTGTCCAGGAACAGTGAATGAATCCTTCCCTCTGTCATGAATTCCTTATGTGTGGTGCTAAGCTAATCTCTTGAACCAGATTTTGGACTGTGGTGGTTTGTTGGTTGTTGGGGTTTTTTTCTCAAGTTCACAGCTGCATCCAGCCTGGATAAATTAGCAGAGCTATTGGCTTGACTGTAGTGCCATGCAGCTGAGAGAGTGCTGTTTTGTGTCCCATGAACTATCATAAAACAAACAGTTCTCTGTAAGGTCAGGCCTTAGATGATGCACACTGAGGACTCAAAAGCATTAGCTTACAGTAATTTGGAGGTGGGGTTTTTTGTGGACCTCAGTTTTTATTCAAAAACATATATATGCTATTATACAAAGGGTATTAATAAAAATGGATTTGCAGCCATAATCTTTGAACACTTGATTTGGCAACTTTAAGTGCTGCTACTTAAGTGTTTGACTGTTGCTGCTTTAGGTCCCTATTAGAAGTAGGGATGCAGATAACAGGTCTCCAGAGCTGTCCTAGAAAAATATTTTTCATTGTAAATTAATATACATAATGTTCAGGTTGATAAATGCTTGACTGCTGCTGTCATTTTCATAATTGCTCTTTAAGGTATTTGTGCATTATTGGTGCAATGTAGCTCCTACTGAAATGGATGGAAACTTAGTCAGTGCCTGCAGCAGTTCTGGATTACACCAGCTACCACTTCTGCAAAATGTCTGTGCAAGTAAGGTTTGGTAACTGCACCTATGTTGTGACATTCCAGGCCTCATTTTTCATATCTTAAATTAACTTACATTTACAAATTGTAGTATTCAAATTTGGTGTCATAAAGTATTACTTCAGTTGTGGTGGAAAAATACACTCTTTAGATGTGTAATTGCAGTAATTTCATGTTTTATTTAATCTTGTAAGTTTAAGATTGTGCACTATTCTGTGAGAAGAAAATCCATCTCTGGCACAAACTGGAAAAGCCAACAGATACGTTGTGTGATGTAGTGTTGCTATGTGCCATTAAAATGCCAGCACCCACCATTGTCTGTAGGCAAACTGTAACAAAAAATATTTATTTCATATTTTTTCAAAAATTACATCAGCATGAGAATTTCTTTAATTTTTCCCATATAAATATATGTGATGATTTATATTAAAATTTCCTTTTCTTTGAATGAAGTGCTCAACAGTCTGTCATAGCCACATGTGCAATGCTGGTCAAATAAGACTCCTATCCTGATTCTGGAACAACTTCAAGGCTTGCTGAGATAAGAGGAGAGGAGAAGGCCTTTGGATTGTGGGAACACCCATGCTGCCTTTTCTGGGCTCTAACTTCCCCCATTATGAGGTGAATTAAATGCTTGAAGTCCCAGGAGAGAGAGAGAGATGGGGATAATGGCAGTGGGGGATCTCCAGAGTGGAGAGCAGGGCACATGAACCAAGTTCTGTGCTGCTTTTGAGACAAGTCTCTCGTTGCACCCATTCCTGCAGGAGTGGAAGGGGACTCATCTCCTCATGGAGGTGCCAAAGACATTTGCTTGAAACCTGTCCTTAAAATATCCCTGAGGTGCATAAATGCAAGGAAGAAGTTAGCAGCTGGCAGAAGCATTGAGGTTTCTGGAGTGCTGTGGTTCCTAAACATCAAGGCTTCCATGGCAGTGTTTGGTTTCTCTCCTGGAGGAGAAGGGGATTAGGCACAGCCACCGGCTGGACAGATGGAGAAGTCCTGGCCTGCCCAAACATCTGAATGACAACTGCATTGGGTCAGGTCTAGTGAGATCTAGGCTAGCTTCTGGGAGATGTCATCTGAAAATCCTTATCCCCTATGAGGCCCTTTTATTTTATTCTATTTCCTGTAAGTTATTTGCCTTCACTTCTCTGGCAGAAGGGAGTTGAGGGGAGTCAGGCAGATGGCACAAGGCCATGGGCTCCTGGTGTAGGTGCTGGAGGGCCACCTTCCTGTGATTTGTGACCTGGAGGGCTTTGAGTCTCATGCTGGGCTTCACAGACTTGTGTTTACTTCAAGCTTTGCTCTTTAAAAGGTAGAAGAAAGAAGGAACACTTCTCCTCTCTTAAGACCTTTTTAAACCATTGTCAAAACAAAAATCCTCAAAATCTTGGAACAAAAACCTGATAAAATCTATCCTTTTTCTTTACAGTTTTGATACCTTATTATCGAGTTCCTTTACAAGACCCACAGACGCAGAGTACAGGACAGCTTTTAAATTGAAAACTTGATTCTTTCCAGTGTTCCCTTGCACCTAACAAGGACCACAACACAATTTGTAGAAGCTGACATTGTAGCATTTAGCTTTTAGCTGTTACCTCGAGCTTTATGCTGGGGCTGGTTCAGATAAAGTCCTGGGTGCTCTCTCTACCATCCATGGCCCATCCATGGCCCCTGGTGCAGCACTCAGTGAAAGGAGCGCATTAACAATGTGCCTGGTTCTCTGCTTGCCTGAGGGATGGGTTTGGTTCATCGTGGTTGGCAAGCACCTCAAACTGGAAATAAGTGTGCATGAATAAATATTCCTTTGCTTCTGTCACGATGAGTTATGGACGTATTACAAAAATAATTATCTTCCCTTCATAAATCAGTCTGATAGTTAACTTTGGTTTGCTTACTAATTCACTGTTCCTGCTAAATGTTCTTTGGTTTGGGTCAGATACTTAAGCATAGGAATAAATCAGGTCTAAGCCAGAATGCTTTTTGTTGCTGGGAAAGAAAAATAAGTCTAAAACCAAAATAAATGGCATTTGTAAGCAAATCTACAGTGCAATGATGGCCCTAAAATGAGGTATTTGTATTAGCTGTTCTACCCTGCTTTGTAGAAGTATTTTTAGATAGAATTTTGGCTAATTTATTTAAAATAGTGGTCACCATTAGTTTTAGGTGGGCAGGTTAGTGAAATAGATTTGTGAAGCTAGATATACTTAGAGGTAAAATCCAGGAGAAGAAGGGAAGCCATAGGTGCCAGAAGCCAAGCCTTAGGGCATGTGAAACACTCAGGTATTCTGTGTGTATGTTGCAGTCATACCCACCAGCAAAGGCAAGTTAAGCACAAGCCTTCTTAAAGGAGAGAAAATCAAGCTGGTTGGAAGGAAAATGTTGTATTCCTGAGTTGCAAGGAGAAATATGTTGCCAATTCATACTGCAACAGAGCTCTGGTGACAAGAGGCTGCATAATAAAGCAAGTACTTGTGCGATAGTGCCGGCACACTAGCTGCATGTTCTACAACAGCATTTTTTAGCCATGTTCAACAGTGTGCCTGCTATCGCTCCTCCATTTGTTGAATTCAGGATGACCTTTGCATGAATAAAGTCAAATAGGATTAAGGCAGGAATTTTCAACAATGGGAAAGAGCAACAGATGTAGCCGACTTTGAACGTGGGAGGATTGTTGATGCACGGTTGCCTAAAGGGAGTGTCTGTGGTGACAAAAAAAAGGGGGGGAAAAAACCCAACAATTTCCTAAAATATTAACCGCATAAAAGAAAAGAAAATAAATAGAAAACAATCCGAAGGAACTGAGTGATTCTGGTTTTTATTGGCATCAAGCTGAAGGCAGAGTTTTTTGATTCACTGCCTCCTTTTAAATCTATTTCTCTCTATTCTTTCAGCAGAACTCTGCTCTCTGCAACTGTCACTGTATGAGCTGTCTGAGGGGTTTGTGCCATGTACCGTATTTTTTGATTCACATTTTTTCTGAGTTGTTTTAAGGAAAACAAAAATGGAGTATGCAGGAAAAAAGAGGTGTTTTGCTGGAGAATCGGCCATTTGAATACAAAATCCAGATCCTGCTAGTATTTTTTAGTTTGATTTATCCTGTGCAGAAGCATATAGATGGATCTCAAATGCAGTGCAAGCACTCTATAAAGAGACTGTTACAGAGTAAAGGAGAAAAAAGGCTAAAAATATATTTAAAGCAAGAACTCTTTCTGATATAACTTCAGTAGTTTTATGTCTTGTTAGATATAGCGAATTTGTTTTTATCTCAATAAAAAGAGGACATGCAAATGTATTTTACTTTACTTAGTTTCATTATTGACAAGAGCTGTTTTGCAGTTTAGCAGATAATTGTGTTAACCCCTGAATGATGCTTCATAGTTTGCAGTAATGAGTAATGCACAAAATTTAGTTATCATTCACATGTCTAATTCAGACAAATCAGCTTTGAAAAGCATGCATAAGAAAAGCTTTTAAAGTGTGAATGAAATCATGTGCTCTAGCTCAATGAAAGGGCTTTAAAGGGGCTAGCTAGAAACTAAAGTCATTAAGGAAATCACATTGTAAATGTTACAAAAAATATTGGTGAGCTTAATATATTAGTTCAACTTTAATATTTAAAAGTTTGATTAAACACTCACTGATTAAATGCTTACACCACTTTAAAGAGAGCTGTGGTGTTGAGAGGGCAGTCTCTCATGGGGAAAATCATTTGGATTCAGAGGATGTAGCATGGTAAAACATCTAATACATCTTATCCTGCCTCTTCCCATTCTCCTTTAGAGCAGAGCTTGCTGGGGTGAGCTATGGGTTCCTACTAGCTGATGCCATGCCACAGGATACTCAGCAGCTGTAACGTCTACCATCCCCAAAATAAGGAGTATTTCAACAGACACTAACAAACAAACAAACAACAAAAAAAACCCAAACAAAACCAAAACCAAAAATTACCCCCAAACCCCTTGTTGTTACCTGGGATGGAATATCTTGAAGAACACAGCTCTCTAGGTACTGGAGGCTTCATTACTAATTTTTGTTACCTTGGTAAAGGTCCTATGATGTTTGATTTTGAGACTAGGAGCAACTTCATATGCATGCCTGGCATCTTTAGCACCAGGAGCACATAACTGTTGCTTGCCTGATGTGAATTAATGCCCAGTGTGGCTGTGGAAAGTCGCCTTTATTTCCCTGTGGGCTCAGTGTGGGGACCGACATTAAGCTCACAGATGTGTACACAACTGCTTAAATTGTGCCTACACAACTGGTGGAGAGGCTGTCACAGGCACACAGCAGAATCAGAGAAATACATTTTGAGGTTGACTATTACACACCTGGATTTTTGTAAGCATTCTTGAGACTTAATGCAGAGTCCGCTGAAGGCAAGGAGAAGCTGAGGTCCTTTAGTTGCCCCCCAGTTATGTTCCAGAGCAGTAAAATCTTTCCACCCAAGGTTCCATGAGTGTGAACTGGGGCAGATTAGAATTGTTTCTAACCCCTTAATTGTCTTTTGTATATTGGAAGGGTGATCCACAAGGAAGAGTACAGTCTCTTTTTCTTTGGTAGGCCAGCTAAAATCTTCATTCTCCCTCACTTCAAGCACCTTTGAGACGAGGAACTGTAATCTTAAAGGCTGGCAAGGGTCAATTTGCATTGCTTCAATGCAAATACATCTTTAGAATCCAACTCAGCCAAACAAGCTTTAAAAGTATCCTAAAATGTTATACTACCATAAATAATTATAAATAAAAAGAGTGTTCTTTTTTTGTATTCTTTCTTTTTTTCCAATTAGCTGCCTTGTATTTTATGCTTCTGGAGCATAATGAAAGTAATTTTTACTTAAACATATAGTCAGAATGTGTTTCTGTTACTTGAAGTAAGCTTGGGGTATTTTTTATATATTGAGATATATACAAACTTATATCTTAGTGTATTTACTACTATTGTTATATAAAAAGGTATATATATTACATATCCCTTTGTCTATAATGATATATAAATATTTTATATATATACCTTTATATATAATAAATATACGTTTATTAGCTGCATGCAAGCTTTCTAGAAAGTGAATTCAGACTGCAATTTGATACAGATGACTTAACAGATTATATATTCAAGTGTTTTATCCTAGAATGTGCTTCGTAACTCAACCATATTCCATAACACTGTGAGCCCTTTTCTTAACGTTGCCAAAGTGCTCTTAGGAACTCTGTGAAAAGCTTTGTTTTTATCACTGTAAAGCAATGCTGCAGAATTGATGCTTTTCTAAAGTGCTCTTCTGGCCCTCTGTGCTATTGGTAAGCAGTCTGTCATGATTGTCATTGACAGCAATGACTCAGTAACACAGTGATTCAATCTTTTATTGTGAGATGTGGGTGTGTAGATCAGAACCCAGTCAATAGGCTTATGTATAAACAACTCTGGCAAACCAAATATTGTTGCAATGCTCAATGTGGTTATAACTGTAACCGCAAGTTTTCCACTCTACCTAAAACACTAATGGAATATTACCACTATGATTAAAAAAAAAAAAAAAAAAAGAAGAAAAATTGCTTTTGAGGGGTTTTCACAGGAGTTTTCTCTGCAAATGTGTTTAACTGTTTCTACATTTCTTTATAGCAACAAGATTAGGCTTTTATAAAAAAGATGTTTGGGGTTTTGCCTGCTAGAATTAGGTTTTCTTTAGGACAGTATCTTTTTTTATGTTTACATACTTACCATAGTTTTTATATGTAGGACCAGAATATAGGTATGGTGGCATAGGTATGAGTAATAAGGAATAACTAGAAGATAATTCTGATGAGAGCCTCCACATTTTTGCAATGTTCTTCCGTTTCTGGTCTCCTTGGATATAAAAGTGGTTGATTTAAAATCACAACCTGTCCTTTTTTTGCAAGCATTTAAAGAGCCGTAGAACTTTAAGGGTTTGCTTCAGAGCACTTTCATCTCTTTTGGAAAAGTGTTTTCTTCCTTTTTTGGAGGCAGCCAGTACTGTGACTAGTCCCCAGACAAATGAAATGTATTGCTCTGGATTTTGGGTCTTGTGTGGGTTTGTGTGTTTTGGGGTTTTTTTGAGCACAGATGAGCTGTAATTGGTCCTTCATCACCTCAGTCTCACTTTCTCTGACAGTTGCTCTGCCAGTATTTCATGCCCAATACAGAAGAAAATTAATAAAGAAAGCAAGATCATGCAGTGGGCCTATTTTCTGACCAGATTTTAGCAATTTCACATCCTTAAACTCCTTAACATTGGCATTGCTGCTATCTCTGCATGAGTAATGGACTCTGTGTGGATCCTCAACCAGGTGGTGTAAATGACACTGGAAAATGCATATCTGCTTAGATCTATTTGAGAAATAGATTCTCATTTAAAAAAGAATAAAATGGGATATTTTCATGTTTATTGAGTAAAAAGAGAGTAAGAGACAGGTCAAATCTTACAATAGTCTCGTTTTGTTTTGTCCTTCTCAACTTAGAGGATTCTTTTAAAAACTGGTTGATGAGTTTGTCCATGAGTTGAAGGTTTTGATTCCCTAAGAATTGACCTCTTTTTGTTGTGAATTTAGTTACAAATATATCGCTTCTGTCTGATTTAGGACATAAAATGCCTCTGTAGTGTTCCATAACTTAGGCACAGAGATGGCATTTCTTAAGGCTGCTTGGAGCATCTTGGTTAGACTTCTGCTCTGAGAAGTTTTCTAAACAGCCAGGCTCTACCAGCTGCAAAAGAGGTTTTGGGAGATCAGTGAGACCAATCTTGCCTACCTAAACTCCTCTTTTGAGAGTCCAGTGCCCTCCCCTTCCTGCTTCCTCCCACCCACTCCCAAACTTGCAGAAGGGTTTAAGTACCAGCACCTAACGCTGCCAAGGTTTTATGAAAATAAAAATCATTGCTAAATGTCTTTTAAATATTTACATGTGGCAAAAAAATCCCCTAACTTACGTGAATGTAACTCATTGAGAACCTAAACTATGACTAAAGCAGCATGTACACTATATATTTATCATTATACTCCCACTAGAGCTTCAGCACTTCTGTTTGAGTACTCTGTAAGTTTTATTGTAACTGTAGGAAAAACTGCTCTTTGAACTCCCCTCCTTTACAGCTTTAAAGGTAAGGTAGGTGTTAATCAAATGTTGTTGCTGTTCTTGTTTCCCAGTCATGTCTTGGCTGATGCTTCTGCTGCTGAGTGTTGCCTAGAAGTGTGAAAAGCTTGTGTTTTTAAGATGATGAGTCCTACACCTTTAAATAATTTGTAGAAGCTCATGTAACTTGGAACTAACGCTCAGTATTAGAATAGACTTTGTAGGTTCCACTGGAAGGTTATTTAGAGCAGTTGGCTTTTTTAAATTTATCAAAGTTTTGAAATTGCAGCTAGTTTGCTGTGTTACCAGAGTTCTCTCTTACATTAACTTTCTCTTCCCTTTATTCTCCTCATTTCAAAGGCTGTCATAATCATTTAATCTCTCATTATGCAATTAGATATGTTGCTACACATTTATTAGCAAACTTACTGTCAGACTAGTAGTAATGCTCTAATTTACACTTCCCAAAGCATGGAAATTCCTGTGTAGGAATGAAGGCTCCCTTCTTTTCCCTCCTCCACCTATCCCGAGGTGCTTGTGCAGTGAAAAGTATTGCAGGAGACTGAGATGTGTGAGTGATAAGTGCTCTATGTGTTGTAACAGCTGGACATGATCAGACATGTTAAAGATGATGTATGAGGCTCGAGTGTGAGTTCTCTACATTTGTGCTCGCTGAAGATTTACCCTGTGTAGCTCCTTGGGCTTCTCTGATAAATCTCATCTCATCACCCAAGACAAGAAAGAGCAGTTGATACCTTCCCCCAACGCTCCTTCTAATAACTGATTGAAAGATTGAAGTCTGGTGCAGTCCTTCTATCCAGGTGTCTCCTAGTTCTGTCTGCAGATGAGTGTTTGGAATCACAAGCGGCTCACACCCAACACATTAATCATCGCATCATCTGGGGACCAATAGAGAATCTGGCAGGAATGCTTAATTTTATTTAACACACCATGTAAATTCAGTCCAAAAGGCACTTGAAATGTAACACTTTCTTCCATTTGTGGAAGCTCAAAGGCATAATTCCTCTTAAGGATTTTAATCCAATGGACAATAATGTGTTAGGGATCCAGTGATGTCATCTGCCTGTCACTGGGAGTTAGTGACAGTTAATGCATGGATTAATGGAGTCATGAATCTGTATCTCTGGTACTGCCTTGGAAATACAGACTCCGATTAGAAATGTCTATGGAGTTGTCTGTTCAGGAAAACCCATCAGACCCTCATCTGGATCCGGTGCTCACGAGTATTGTGCACGCTGCAGGTGTAATAGTGGGTGCTAAAAGCCCTGTCTAGTCCCTCACATCACCCTATTGTAGTAGTACCCTTCTTTTCTCTCTCAGCTTGGAAAACTCCTTGTACAAATGAGCTGCAAAATTTGTTCCTCGAAGTCAAAATCAGCATTTTGTCTCAAAGCTTTTAATATTACAATGTTTGCCGTGTAATGTTTTGCTCAAAGTGTTTAATTTTTATTTATCTCACATAATATTTTTTTCTTTAGGGAATTTAAACCAAGAAAAAAAAAAGCTGCTGAACAAATTCTGTACTTCCAAATATCAAGCTAATTTTTAAAATGTTAATATAAGTACTATATCGAATTAATGAAAAAAGCCATCTCTGTGGACGATGTACTAATATTTAATTCAAAATTTTATGGAGTAGATCCTAGGGATCATTTAGGAGTTTTACATGTGTTAAAAAAAAATGAAACCCAGAAGATCTGGCTGCTGTGCATTGCTGTAACACCCCTGGAACGTGGCTAACGCCCAATTACTGCATGCTTAGACTTGGATGGGAATTACAATTGAGCTGTAAAATATTTTGACAGTTTCCAACTGTTGTGTGATTATTACCCAGGCATCATAAGAGAGTGAAATACAGTGATTTGATTAGGTTTGTATCACGATCTGCTTAAACAAGGACTTTCAACATAAACATGTAGTGTAAAGTGTTAATCAGAGGCAGTATTTAATTATTAGCAGCTTTTCTTGAGTTCTGCGGGAGAGAATTCCTCTTTCCCAGAGATTTTGATTTCTTAAATGAGACTTGCCATACCTTTATGCTTCAGCTTTTCATTTACAAGCTTTTACTTGTTGAGTGCTAAAAGCATAACCACACCAAATTTAATTTGTCGCATGAAAATTATGTGTGTATTTTTCAAGAGGATAGATTTGACAGTGTTGAAGCTAGAAAAGCTTGTGTTAATTAGATATTATAAAACAAAAAGGATATTTTCATTTAACATGTATTTCTCCTTTTAGCTGAACAAGTCCTAGCAATTAGCAAATTTGAATAGTGTAAGAATTCCTGGAAAAATATATGTTAAGCCAAGTGGCACTCGAATTGCTGTTACTTTTACACGTATTTTTATTTTGAAATGAAACTAATAAAGCAAAAATATTCAAACTGCATGCAAATTAAGCTCCAGATTGTGCCGGTCTTGTTATGTTCATTAAGCTATTGAATCCTTGAGTAGTGGCTGTTATTCCATGGGGACTATTCACAGAATAAGGTACTATTCAGAGAGGTAAGGATAACAATCTGCCTTCACACTGCTTAAATAATGCTCATTCTGTTGGGCAACTAAAGCAAGAATATTCAAGCCTGTCATTCCTTAATTTTTCACTTTATTTAGTAATGCTTTTTTATTTTCTGTGTTGTTTATGAATGGTGCTTGAGAGGGAAGCATTCTGTTTCTGGTAGAGAAGGCTTTTTCAAGTGTTATCATCCTGTTTTTTCTTTAAAAAACCCTCTAAGGTAATCTTTGTTTCTCAGTTCAGTCTGTGACATCTCTGCTGTGGCTGAGAGCTAAATCCAGCTGATTTGGTTACCAGTGTTGCTTATGTTTTACTGTTTGCTTAAATACCTAATTTCACCCAGCTGCAATCGGTGGGATTTTTTCTGACTGCTGTCCTGGGTTTGACCTGAACTCTTACCTTGAAGATGACAGAACCTTTCTTATGTATCCCAGATTTTAAAGTGGCTTTGTAGCTCTGTGGAAATGTGCTGACTGGGAGAGAGCCTTCCTCTCTGGTAGTCCTCACAAGGAGCCATTGAAGTGGTGGGGTTATACTCAATAACCAGTCTCCCAAACAACTGAAAGAGTTGTAAACTGTACAGTTTTTCACTTGGAGAGTTGTTAGTGGTTATTGAACTTCCCGTGTATTCAGATAGCTGTGTCCCAGGAAAAAAAAGCAAAGTATGCTGTGCTTTGCAAGGAGATCTGATTAACAGAGGGGAATTGGTGCATGAGTTGCTTATGGAACAAATAATATCAGGACCTCCATGCTAGGATTAATTTTTAAAATGGGAAGTGGGCGTTTTTTTTGGTGAGTGATGTGAACCGAGAGGCCAGTGTGAAGTGTTGCTTTGTGGGAATTAGGGGTTTTCCAGCTTGCTTCCCGTGCTGCATGGAAGGAAGCTCTGCCAGGCTCCTGCTCCCTGATGGCAGCAGCCTATCATGCAACTTGTAGGCTATGGAGGTAAGAGACATAGAGAACGTGGGTCTGAAGCACATCCAGAAGATCACTTGGTCTTTCTACTTGCACAAAGCCCAAGTTCTCCTTTACAAAATGAGAGATTTCTGCAACGTGTTGCTAAAGACTTCCAGTAATGAAACATCCCTGTCTTTCCCAGGCAGTCTTGAGTGCTTCACTATACTGCATTATAGATTGCTCCTTCTGGTGTCTGACCTGTTGCACCTAAAGCCTGTAACTTTGTTTTGGTAAACACTGGTATGGGGGTCAAGGAGTTTTCTTTCTTCTTTGAAATTTTGTATACTTGAAGACTTACCATGTTACTTTCCTTTATAATTTTTTCATAACATTAGTGACCTAAATGTGCTCCAGCTTTCTTCATGCTTTTTTTTTTCCCCCTGATCTTTCTTTGGGCTCATCTTCCTTACACTCTGCATCAGGGAAAACTGAACATAAAATTTTTGTTGTGGTTTTATTGATGCTGAGTGGAGTGGGAGAGGCAATATGTGCCTTGCAAGCTTTATTCCTGTCTGTACATTTCAGTACGATATTTGTCTTTTTCCCAGCGACCTGATGTTGTTGACTTTATGTTCAGCTTGAATAGACTGTTACCCCCACATCTTTTTGTGAACAACTGTTACCTAACCAGTTCTTCCTCATCCTGCATTTATGTAAATGATTACTCCTTCCTATGTTTCACTTGTACCTATTGAATTTCATACTGTTTTTTTCAGAACTTTACTCCTTTTTATGTGATTGGAGTTCTTCTAGTGCATTCAGTGTTCATCCCTGCTTCTTGTCTAGTGCATCATTCACCTTCCTAATTCAGACTTTCACTGAACCTAAGAAATACTCTTGCAGAACCCGTTTTAATGCATAATTCCAAGAATCATTTAAAACTAGTCTTGGATATAGTTTTCCAGCCCGTTTTGCACCTATATGAGTCTCATTAAGGCTCTGTTTTCCACGCTTCCTTACGAGAGCATCTTGAAAGACAATTAGAAGAGCTCAGCTACATCTGCAATCTGTTACTTGATGCTTCTCTGCTCCCTTCTTCCTTCTTGTAGAAGGAACTTGGACTGCTAGTCATGATTTGTTGACGACAAATTAATGTTTGTTGCTTGTCTTCTTTTAACTTTCATATGCTAAGAAGGACCTTAATTATTAGTTCCCCCTCTTTTTCATTTGCTTGTCTGCATTCTTGCTATTTGTCCTTCTTATGCATTTAAAGACTGGAAGGAAATGTAGTCTTTTCCTACTCTTCTAATGTTCTCCCCTGTGTTCAAGTTTCCAAACTGACCATTCATTTCAGATGTTGTTTCATATTGGTTCTTCCAGTACCTTAGGATTACATTAAATGTGTTCAGCTGATCTGAAAGCATCTGGCTTATCTAAGCTGTTTCCACACGGGGCTGAAATCTGACCTTTCTTTGTCTGTATGAGTAATGCAAGTCTCCAACTTCCATCTGATTTGTAGAATAAAGACAGATGTAGAAAAAAGTACTAAGCATTTCAGATGTCTCCCCATCGTCTATGGACAGCTTCTCCTTTCCACTGAGGGGGGAAGCAATACTTTTGTTAATCTCCATCTTGTGATTGTTTACATAGTCAGCTGCTGATGCAGTAGTTTATCAAGGCAAAAACTTGTTTCCATTAAATTCTCATTTATCTATAGCTGTCCTAAGGAGTTTAAGAATATCCATCTTTATGCCTGGTGCCAGCTCATGGATACCAGCACCTCTTGCAGGATTGTAAAATATACTGATTTTATTTCCACTGTCAGCCAAGAAGTGTACTATGGCCTTCTGAGGTACTGTGACATCAATACCAGGCTTAAAAATACTGAGTTCTCTAAGCACACCCAAACAGAGATTGTTTTCCTTTGTTGCTGCAATACCTGCACAAATCTGGCATCTGTGTTGTGTTCTCAAGTATTTAAAACAAAGATTTCTTATAGGTAAAGGCTAATGCTTCCATAAATCTGCCCATGGTTGGGCATTAATATAAATGATGCAGTAGATTTACAAAATAGGTGACTATAAAGTTCTGAGCAATGTCACCTTAATGAGCCAACATCAGAAGGTTGCCTGAAAAAACCATGTCCGTTGAAATGTTCAGAAGAGTGGGATAATGACTTGTGTTTATTTAATCACTCTGTCAAAAGAAATTCCTGCAAAAGCAACAAGAGTTCACTGTTTTTAGGAAGAATTGGCAGTGACTCTCATTTTTAGTTTGCCTTGTGCTTTCTTTTAGAAGAGATTCTTGTGACCTTTTCTGACAAGCTCTAACACTTCCATTGTTTGCTGCAGGCCTTTGAAATGTGGCAGAGATAGCCTTGGGCCCAGGGAGGTGCGTTTTGCTAGTTCAGTTCACATTTAACAAAGTTAAAAGCTTTGAAAATTGCTATTCCTCATCTGTGGTTTAAGTTGCTTAATTCTGGCAACCTGCCCAAAACCCTGAATGTTCCCATCGTGGCAGAGAGCCAGGGATTGTGAACCAGCAGCATCTTGGTAGCTCATCTGGGCTTCCAGCACAGATTACATGAGAGCAGAGCCTTCAGCCCACATGCCACCGGGACAACTGGAGGAAGGAAGGTGGACACAAGGAAACTGCCTGTCTTCTGAGAGCAGAAAAATGAGGCCCCATCCCTGCATGTCATCTGTTCATACTGTTACATTAGAAATACGTGTAATCATCAGAGACTGAGCTCCGTGTTCATTTCTGCTTAATGGTATGAGTTACATACCTTTTCTTGCGTTTTTTAATTGAAAACACAGCGTTCAAGACAAAGATTATGCGACCTCAGGGAAGAGAAGCTAGGTGAGCCTCAGCCAATCCCTTTTTAATAGTTCAGTCTGAGGAGGAGATCACTGTAACTTTTTTCCTGGCTGTACTGACCATCAGGTGAAATTACTTCCGCATAAGTAACCAATTCATTATGTTGTCTCAGATTTGTTTCTCTTTTACCAGCTCATTAACATAATCTTCTCCTTGCAATTAGCTAATAAATTCAGGGCTTCTCAGTCTGGTGAGGTAGCTGCCCACACTCCTGTGCGGTCCTGTTCTTCTGTGCTAAGAACATCCACGGGGGAGGTTGTCATCTGGAAATAAATCGTCTGTCTTTCTCTTAATTGATTGCCATGAGCAGACAGCCTTGTGTCCTGTTGCGCAAGCAAGGCAATTGTCCAGCAGTTGATGTGTTGTGACTTTTGGTTCTGAAGGTTTGGAATTTATTTCTGAATTCTTGGGTTCTTTCATCCTTTTAATCCCTGACAATGAAAACCAAACCAAAACCCTAAAAGACTCGGCTAAGAAAATGTTACTTCATTACTAGGCAAAGTAAAAGACAAAGGAGGCTACCAGATAATTACGAAAAATTACAAAATGAAGTACTTAGCAGTAGCCTTTGTTACTGCAATCTCTCCCATCTTTGTGCACTGGATGCCTGTAGGTTATATGCATGTGCACATTTCAATTGTATGATCACATACTGTAATTTTCTACCAGACCACTTCCTCGGTGTTCAGAGTAAAAGCAACCAGAGGCAGCCATCTGCAGGCTTGCTTTCCTTTCTTTGCCCAGGTGTGGTTTGGAAAAACTCTTTCCAGACTCCTGGCCATCAAAATACTTAACGGGCAACTGAAAACCCTTTCTCATGAAATAATTAGACCTAGTTGACCAACTGCTAACTTGAGGTGTGTCCCAAGGATTTCACCTTCCTCTTCACCTTGCCACGTTCAAACATGAGAGCATCGTGTCAGCTCAGGCAGATGTCTAAGTGTTGGGTTGTGATTGAACATGGACTGGTTTGGTTGTGCCAAAATTAAATCTGTAAAATGATAAGCAATTAAAAGCTTATGCCTAAGGCTTTTGAGATAAAAGTTTATATTTTATTGCATATCCACATTAGCTGTAGGCACAATCAGAAGAGCGAGGAAGGCGAAGTTTTAAGATGTCTGCTGCTGATGAAACCTGGAGGTTACCTAAATGCTTGTTATTAATCATATGTAGGAAATAAATTCAGTGAATCTGTAACTTGCATCCAGCAGCTGGGTTTTCGTATCTCCTTCTTTTTTAGGGACAGTAGAAGCCAGAGAAATTTTGCATCATGCAGATAGAGAGCACAAAGTTAAGGAATGTATTCCTAAACGGATAACTTTGTGTATCAGAGTGACAGAATAGCAGAACTAACATTTCTTTCTGGGAAACGTGTATTTTCTAGTACATGCATGATCTCCCCTTACTAGAAGCAAAGAGTAATGCCACTTGTATTTTGATGTGTCACTAAATTGTAATCTTATGGTGACCTGCTATGTAAAAAATACCTAACTACCCTAACTAGAGAACATCTCAGCCCAACTGGGTCATGAGGATGTTTTTCCATTTTTGGAATAAAACAGAAAGCTGTTCTATTCTATCTTTGCAGACTCTTTCCATATTATATTTGATATTACTGATACTAGTAAAAACCATCTTTTGACTTAGGCCCAGACTGTTCCACAGCCCAGAATAAACAAAACTGAATGCATGTTGAACAAATACAGACCTTGCCAAAGGCACAAGTTCTATTAAATGAGCCATATTCAATTTCTAATACTCCCAGGCTAACGGGACATTCCTGTGGGTGAAGTCCTGTGTTGTTTAAAAAATAAAATTCTAGAGTTTCATTTTGAGGATATAAAATTATCCATTTGACTGAAATGTATTTGGTATCTTATTTCTATTGCACCTTTATACCGCTTTTCAGACTGTTCGGTTCAGCTGAGTTTCCTAAACTACTTCTACATCCAGCCACATGCTGCATATTTTCACTCACCTACTTGTGCCTTACTTTCATTTACCTTATCTTGCATTTTAATGGTTGCATAATTTTGAGTGAGCTCAGACAGCGTCGTGGTTTTAATGGGGGTACGGGAAAATCCCTTTTATTTTGCTCAGTCAAATAAGTTAGAGGCCAGTGTCTGTACTTGCCTCTTGAGGGAAAAAAACTTGTTTGTTCATTGTTTGTAAGTCTTCCCTATTCTGACTTCCAGCCCTATCTCAATCTTAGCTTCCTCTCCTGCAGTTAATTACCAATCCTGGGTTGTTGTCTCAGCTTCTTTCCTCTTCTAGGAGTTGTGTTCATTAATGTAAAACTCAAACCACATAAGTCTTCCACCTAGATGACAGATCCTTTTTTTTTTCCCTTACTCCTCTCAGCATCTTTCTCTTCTGGGCTTCAACACTGCCTCTTGCTTTCTTTAAGCACCTCTACCCTCATGCAACCTGTCTACAAGCCCTTGAGGTCCTCAGACTGAGCCCCTACAGCCTTCATTCGGGCTGCTCTTTGTGTCACAGTCCCATAGCCTCATGTTTTCATCGCAGTTCCAGTCTTGATTTTCTTCTCCTGAGTGTTGGGCTGTGTGTCAGAGATGCAGCTCAACCCTCGCTCTGTGAGCCATCACTGTGCCTGGTGCTGGGTTCCTCAGAGCAGTAGAACAGCTATTTGAATATTTTCAAGTGTGGAAATGCAGCCTAATACTTAAAGCTATTGTCCTCTTGTTAGGGTAGAGTAATGGTCTGATGGGATAATCTCCCAAGAGAAAAAATGCATATACTATAAAACATATTAAGCTTCCAGGATGTGTAAAAAGAAGAATAGAGACTTCAGTGCTTTTGTTGCGTGTGAAACGAAGATATCCTGAAGCCAGTGCTGACTCCAGCTGACAAATCCATCCACATGATGCTGCATTTAGATCTGAGCTACCATGTGAAGGACCAGCTCTGGAACCTCTGCGCTTGCCATGCGGTTGCTTCACGGCTGGGCAGAAGCCAGTTGTGTTAGATTCCATAACCTGTTGATCAGTGAGCAGCTCTGGCAATCTGGTGTGGATATCTTGGGCTTTTTAGTGGCATTTCCAGCCGAGTTTGCAGGGACTTCGGCTTTTGAGCTCAAAAAAGCAAGTCATGACTGCTGTGTCATTTAGCATTGTGTGGTTAATGCTTAAAAGAATGATATAAGAAAAAGGTTATTAGATTTTCATTTAATCTGATTAGTTCCTACCAATCATGTCGAGCAAATACATGCTAGAAATAGGCACTTGGTAGTAATTGTGTTTGCACCAAGCCAGTAATTAATATGTCCAACATACAAATATTGAAAGAAAATGTTTTGCCTAATAATTTTTCACACACACACAAAAAAGAAACTCAAAACTCAAAACTAACATTTGTTAACTCCTCTGAAGGCATGTCAAGTGCTCACACACAGTTCTGCCTTTACTCATGTATTTCCATTGTGTCTGGAGTTGAATGCTTTTATCATAGATTAAATAACAAAAGCTTTGACACAGGTGGTGATTAGGAGCATAACATTGTCATAGTATTAACTTCACCTTTATCAAAAAAAACGTGGACTAATAAGTGTGGAAAGAAAACCTTATACAATTTCTGCTTTATCAGGTAAGAGAAGAGAAAATTGTGCATGCCATGCACATTATGCACATTCTGAATCTTCCGTATTCTGGATAAAGTGCTTTTAGAAAATCTAACATAAGTGGAAAGACAAACATGGAAAAAAGCTCCAGCTTAAATACAGATTTTCGAGGAATTGTAGTCCATCTTTTTAAACATTGATAATTTTAAAATAAAATGTAAAATTCTGCTAAATTTATTGTTTTAATACCTTTGGATTTCCTTTTGCAAAGCCTGGTTTTAAATTCAGTTACATCTTCAGTTTGTTAGATAAGTAATTAAAGCGTTTAAATGGCAATATTGCCTAAGGCAATTTCAGAGTTAACCAGAAAGCATTTAGGTGGTGACTGGAAAATTTAACATTTTTGTAGAGAGTTTCAGCAACAAGTATTAAGACTTTATAATTAGCATTTAATATATCTGGTAAGCAGTGCTCTATGATTTGAAGAAATAGCATTGTGCGTTAAAAATTTGTTAAAGTATCATCTTTCCACAATTTGCTATTTTAGTTATTTTCTCTCAGTAGTGTTATTTCCATATATACAACTTACAATAGCAAGTATATTTTAAGTAATGTAGCACCTTAAATTTGAGGTCAATGGTTAGTTACTGGGTTTTGCTTCAAGTTGTAAAAAAACCAAGAGAAAAACATCATCTTAATTACTTCACTGAATCTGAAGTAACTGTCTGGCAGCTCCTATGCAATATTTGTTTCTCTGATTAAAATCTTGTGCGTGGTTAAGTTTATAATTTATTATATGCTTTTCCTTCCCTATTCTGTATATCCCTGTTAAAGCTGTTAATTCAGTGTATTTAGAGACGTTTGTCTCATCGTTAATGGATTTGTTCATGCCGATTTGAATCGTTGACAGGATTACAAAGCGTAAGCACTTTATAACAAGTTATTTTGTACATATGATGTGGTATTAAAAAAAATCTCAGCAAGGTATACCTTTTGCAATTTCTAAATGAATTAGCAGTGCTTCTGTCTGGGGAGGAGGTAGTGTGTTTATACAACAACCTTTTAGGGCTGATTGTGACAGTAAATGAAAAATTACTTCCCCGGCTCTGTACGTGTTTGTTTTCCCCCAGAAGCAGTGAAAACAAATGAGTTGATAGCAGCTAATTGCTGAGCACTGACAGGCTTCAGTCAAGGGGGGGCATCGTTGGTCTTTCACAAATAGACAATAACAAGTAAATCCATTTGACCATAAACTTAAGTGGCTGTGATATAGTAAATTACTTGCTCTTAATTTGGGAACTCTCTAGCTCTAAAGTGCATCAAGAGCACTTTGTTTGTTGTGTATATATATGTTTTTAATTATATTACATTCAAAAAATAGGTGATCTCAGTTCTTTCACTATAATTCAGATGTAGGATTTGCATCAGTCACGTTCTGCCTGTTTGATTAGATCTAAGAAGTTTTTAAAGTGACAGTATTTTTCTAGGGAAATAAGTGTGTATGTCTTGAAAACATTAGCTGCAATCAAGTATGTGGAATTTGAGGAACAGCGGATAGTCTGACAAATGCCAAATGCCTGACGTATTCTATTTTATTTCTTGGTTTATGCCCACAAAAATATTACTAAAAGGGTCAAAATAACTGTTTTGGAGATGGTCATTATTAGCTAATGATGGTCTAATGGTTGTTAGCTAATGACACTTGTTAGAAACCACCCTCTGATAACAATTTTCATCCGAAATTCCTTTTCCATGTAGAAAAGCTAAAGCCTGGAAGAGGCGGCTCTTCGGATATGGTTGGAAGTGGCTGTTCAGAAACACAGTGCCGTAATTACCTTTATGCAGTCACTCACTGGCACAGAAAGAGCACCAAAAACTGTCCTCTGGAGCCTGTACCAGAGGAATCCATTAATCCTATATCGTGACTTTGATCGTGAAAGGGCTTGTGGGGATGCTTTTCCATGGCTGCGTTTTGGGAAGTGTTTTCAAGGCTGTGTATCACGGGCTGTGCAGGGCTGTGCTGTAAGTGTTTCAGCACGGGTGTTTCCACTGGTACAGTTCTTGGCCTCTTCTCCTGTGTAGATCTGGAATCCTGTATATCTGCATCCTTGGGAGACAAGTGCCTCGGGCAACAACTGTAGATAATAACTTGCGATTTGTGTCTTTTGCAAGTTACAGTCATTGTAAACTGACAGCTGTGAAGGACCTAAACTCACATCAAAGGATACAGATCATCTAGTTAGGTCAATTAATGTTAATTCTCATCTTCCATTAAATTCTTTTATCTTCTCTCTTTTTCTTTTCTTTTTTTTTCCAGCCAAGCCCAATACCAAGTCCTGTTTTGGGGAGAAAGCCAAACGCTAGTCAGTCATTGCTCGTGTGGTGCAAAGAAGTTACAAAAAACTATAGGGGAGTGAAAATCACCAATTTTACCACATCGTGGAGAAACGGTTTATCCTTTTGTGCAATATTACATCACTTTAGACCAGACCTAATGTAAGTTGCATACTCTTTGCCTGCATAAGCTAACTCTCGTAGAAATACTGAACAATTTTTTAACTTAAAAATCAAATACCAGTGCGTTTCAGTGTTGAACTGTTTTCACCCTTTGCTTTCAAGCAGGGAACCATCCTTTCTAAGAAACCAGGTTTATGAATGCTCAAACTTTGTGACCTCTTTGCTCTCCCTTGTTGCATAAACAATTATTTCTCCCCTCTCTGTGATTTGTTTTTCTTCTTCTTAATCTTATACAAAGAACTGACTTCAAGATGATTATGAGAATTGCGCCAGTGTTGAAATGAGATGAGAGGAATAAGCTCTTTGTATGCTGACAAGGACGGATTACCTCCTGGTAAATTTGGTTGTCAAGGCTGGCCTCTAGTCCCTGCCTTAACTTCTTTTTTAGATGGAGAGCTTCAGGCAATGAAACATGTAATCGGTGTTTATTTATTTATTTATTTATTCCTTTAATTTTCCACACTATTAGTTTTGTTGATTGAATTGCTGTGAAATTGCTAGTTACTGTATGATATTATTGTATGTCAAATTTTTAGATTTAGTTTGTTTTAAAACTGCTGCTTTTATCAAATACTGTATATACCCACTGTGCCATTTTCCCCCTCAGTGACTACAAGTCCCTGAATCCTCAAGATATTAAAGAGAACAACAAAAAGGTAAGAACTGCTAGGCAAAAAAAAAAAAAAAAAAAGAAAAGAAAAGAAAAAGACATTTTGACTTCACTGCAGGTTTTTATTAATTTTGGGAAAGTGCAATTGTTTTGTAAGGTCATAACTGCGGCTCACAGAAGGTATTCGGCCTCCCGCGGTTCAAATCGGATGCATTATTGACTCGAGTTTGTCATGGTTTTAACATTCACAACAAGTGCTAGGCTGGCATTAGAGTTTAATATCTGTATGGCCTACATTAACTGTGAAGGCAGAGGAAGGGCCTGGCCAGCCTTCTGTGAGCACTGCTCTGGTTTTTCCAATTAGCCACGTAATTAAAAAAATGAAAAACATAACTGGTCTTGGACTCTGATACACAAGGCTTCTCTTGCTGTTGCTTTAACAAGGCTCTGGGAACTGGGCACGGTTGATGTTGCTTTGCTGGTGATTGTTATATTTTTAAACATGAAATTTTACACCTACTCTTGCACTGCATCAGTTGAATGAAGTGGTGTGCACAACATGGGAGGTTTAGGATTAAAGGTGTTGAGATATTACTTTACAAATAAATTAAATTTTAGCAACATAGTTAATAGCCTTGTGCTGTGCAACTGTTTTAAACCACTCTTTGTAGGTGCAAGATGTAAAAAGTTTTTCTGGAAGAAGCAGGAATTCAGTTTGAGAATCACTGGAAGACTTTTTATTTCTGTTCACTATTTTACACGTTACAAGCTTCAGTTGGGCCCTAGGGACATGTTCAGAAATTACAATTTTCATGTGAGTCACTGATAATAAAATTGTTCCTGAAGATCATCTGAAAATTGTTTTTAAGTATCTGCCTTCTTAATGCTGTGATTTTATTTTTATACTGCTTTAAAAGGCACTAAATTTAACTGGGATGAAGGTATAAAAATATACTTTGAATAAATTAACCAAGTTCAGTATTATATAGCAAACATATCTACAATCTAGTATTATTTGCTTATGTGGAATTTCTGAAAGTGCTTTATTAAAATTCATTTTGTTTATATTTTAATGTGCCTGCACACTTACGTGTTAGGCAGGGAGTTACTTGTCTTTAATTTAGTACTTAAGTATTATAAATAATGAAGTATCTCTGAGCTGCTCCTATCTAATGAGTATTTGGCTGATAATATTTTTCTAATTATAATATGAGGACTTATAATGACCTAAGTGGATTATCTGTGACATCACAGTATTTTCTGTGACCATATGTTTTTGTACTTCAAGTTTTGTTGAGCCTCTGGCCTAATTAAGCTGGATTATAAAAAAGAAAAAATAGATTATTAATTAAAAATGTTAGCAGTATGATCAGTCATCTTTTCTTTGTGAAACTGTGATGGCAAACAGTGAACTTTTTAGCCTGTCTTCCTAACAGGATATAGTTCCCAGAATTGAAGAAATAGTGATTGTTGTTATTGTGCAGTTTTTTTCTTTCAACACTTTGCCAGCCTTTGCCTGACAGCTACACTGAGTATCTTAGTTGCTTCCTGCAGATTTATTTCCTGGTCTCACACAGTTCTGCCAGATAACCCCGTGTGCCCTTGGTTGGAGTGAATGCAGCACTGCCAACAATGGCTGCCTAGAAATTCCATGCAGATATGTAACACATTTGACAATGATTCCTCCTAACCAATTAAAATAACATCTTTGGATGAATAGGATGATTTTCTTTGTCTGAAGCAGCTCTTTTTTTTTTCCTTTTATTTTTCTTTTTTTTTTTTTTAATGTTTTTCCACCTCCCCCCCCTCCCTAGAAGGGAGGCTGTAGATTAAAGGTTAGCCCATAAGAGTATACCTTTCAGAAGTGCATGATCTTGTTTGTATTTTAATAAAAAAAAAGAAGAAATCTTTAGAGACAACTGTTTCAGTGCAAATACTGAGTATAGTTACAGATGGAAATGCACTCTTACAAAATGCACATCATCAGAGGTTCTTTATAACACGCACCCACCACTTGCCAGTTTGATGCTGCCACTGATGCTGAATAAAAAAGGGTATTTACCTGTGACATCTGATCTTGGCCAATATGTCAGTGTGTTACAGAGTTGGGAAATGATTGGAATACTGCCTGTGGTGCTTGTGCTGATGGATCCCAATTGATGTCTGTCAATCAGCTTGTCAGTAAATTTAAAAAAAAAGAAAAAACTTCATTGGGAGATAGGTAAATAGGCTTAGTGCCCTGAATATACGTACATTAAAAAAAATCCCAAACAACTACTGCATTGGCATCAGTCTGAATTGGAAGGTATTTTTAGTGCACATTGCAAATTCAAATTTCTGTCAGGAACAAAAGAGAAACCAGGATTATCTTTGAGAAAATTACAAACATTACAGGGATACTTGCCCTGTTGCTCCAAAGAGTTGTGCTTCTACTTAAATCTCAGATATAGCTAACTATCCATATTGCCTCCCCAGTAGCGTTAAACAACTAATTTGCTTTAATATGTCCATTTGATTATTACTAAATAATAATTAAATTAAAAAGAATGAAAAATGTATTAAAATTACAGCGTACTGGTACTATAGTTCCTTATCAACAATAGAAATATTTCATGTTGCTAATAATGTGTCCTGCACTTTAAAAATATAAATTACTAAACAAGACTTGGGCTGGATCTTTGACAGGATGAAGGAATGAGAAGTAGAAGGGCACAACAGTATGCTTCTAATAATGAATTTCTGGTTTTAATTATTGTTTAGAGAAGCTTGTTTCATTTGAGAGATTATTGTGTGGGAATATCTTTTGGATGTTCAATTGGCACTTTCAATTTTTATGATGCTTTTTTCCCCCCAGTTCTTTGCCATTTCTAACAAATTCCTCAATACATTTGAACTTGAGTGATCATCTTAATAAAGTATTCAATTTTTGAAAGGAATCTTTTAAAATTATACATTTAAATACAAGAATTCAGAATTACAGGGGTAGTATTGAGTCAAAATGGAAAATATTCCTTACCGTGAAGCTGGAGTCATGTTTTTATAATAGGTGTTCATGCTCACCTCTACGATTTTATTCCACAAAGTCATAAGCACATATCTAATTGCATGTGTAGGAGGTGCTTGTTGGCATCAGTAGGATCATGTAGAACCAGAGTTAAACATGCAGAGAAATAAACATTTGCAAAAATCGAGGCTGTTATGCCTCTGTTTAACAGAAATAATTTGACTTGGAAAATTTACTCTGTTAATACCATGTTACAAACTAGTTTGAAATATGATGCATTTATAAATATGCTGGAATATCAAGAAGCTCCCAGCTTTTCTAGTAGTGAAGGAAAACCCATCACATGCTGCTGTATGGACACATCCAGAGCACACAGTTGCTATTTCTAGAGCTATTGTCTGTGGAACACTGGCATGCCAATGTACTTTGAAAGGAGAGCAAAAATTTGTATGAGAATGAGAGGGGATGGGAAATTGGTATCAGGCATCAGTGGGAAATGACTGTGTTTAATCCCAGGCATCACCAGAAGAACTGAGCAGCCAACAAAAAGTGATTGCAGCTGTACTGAGAATATCCATCATTCCAAATTCAATCCTGCTGTAGTGTTACCTCTAAGCAAGTACCTTTCCTGACAATCCTGAAATACTGTCCCCACCTTCATTTTATAGACCTGGGAGATACTCATAGAATTTAGTTTTATTAGCATATAAATAAGAAATTGAGACTATAAAAGGAGTTTAGGTCAAGTCATGTCTATGGGCTTTGGCTGCCCTGGACTTCTGTGCCTGTCCTTAAGTCCTTTCATTCTTCAGATGGTAACTCCCACTACCTGCAGTGCGGGGTAACAAGTTATTTATTCCACTGAATCAGCACTGACCCACTTAGCAAACAACACATGCTGGCGTTACCTTTAATCCACAGACAACACGGGTGGCTTGCTACACATTCATGCCCAGCCTGGTTTCTGCTGTCATATGTGCATTCATCATTCCTGGTATCTACCATGCCTTAGGCTGCCCACCCAAATCCCTGCACTGCTCTCCCTTAACTGGCTGTTCTCCATACTCCTCATGTCTGTTCAGTTCCACCCGTCTTGTCTCCGTCTCCTCCATAGCCAGCCTGATCCTGCTCCTCCAGCTCTGTTGCCCAAGACCATGTAAATGACAGCTGTCCCTCTTTTACCATCCAAGTTGCTTCCATTCCCTGCCACCTATCATTTTGCTGCTGTTCTGCTCCATCTGGAGTTTTGTATCAGCAAATACATCAGTCATGTTTGCCGCTGCTACTCCTATATCTAAGCACAGCTCTCTATTTATAAATGTCATAACAATCTCTCATAATAATAAACCGTCCCAAGAAATAGCACGCCAAAGACCATCAATGATTTTAGGCCTAATCATTTTGCATGGGGAGAGCCAGAAGAGCATAAAAATAAATATTCACACCATTTCTATGTCTAGATAAACTCTTTGAATCATTTGTTATAATGATGTGAAAATTACTTCACCTAAAATGCTTTGGGAAGTTATACCTGAGCATGAGGGGAAGCATACATAATTTCAGGAAGATAAATTCCAGCTTTTGGAAGCAGAGTTTGGAAAGCAGCTGAAACAAAAACTATTTGACCCTTGAGTAGGGAATGACATTGCAAAGAAAAGGAGAGAGCCTCCTTTTCTCAAAGCAAACAAAACATCTGGGTCTGCCGGGAGTAGGCCAGCCCAGCCCCATGTTCTGTCTCACTGTTGAATACCTACTAATAGGGAAACCAAGAGGATTAAAAAAATCCCCCATAACTGATGTTTTTTCCCCCCTATTCTTTAAAAACTAAAGAAATTAAGGAAAAAAGGCATAGAGTTGAAGCCAGTGATGTGTGTTACTGTTTCCTTGTGAAAGGACAGTTTTCTCATCCATGTCTTAAATTTAGCATCTGCTTTTGTTCAAAATAGTGTAGGATCAACTGTGAACATTGTAAGCCCCTTCAGGAGACAGTGAAAAGGAGCTGCAGGATTCCTGGGGGAGGAGAAGCCCACATGCTTTAACTGAGTGCATCTACGCTAACAGGAGGCCTTTTAAAGGCTTCCTTGAAACACAATATTGTCTTCCAAGGTTAATCCAGGATAGTAATAATTAATTGTAAATTGAGAAACGGCTTTAATTCTTCAAAACTAGAAAAACCTGATGCACGAAGCCCATTCACTTAAAGGGCCAGCAGTAAGAAGACAATGTGGCCTCACAAAGTGGGAGGCTTGCAACTGTTTGGTTTTTTGAAATGAAAGTGAAATGGGAATGATTTTCACTCTCTCTTTCTTATAAATTTAGCATCAACAAATGTTTTTAAAATGCATTTTCTTGATGGATTAATGTGATTTATGTCTAGTGTCAAGTAATCTATGGTGGTGTTCTTTTTGGCTATCTGGACGTAGTTTTTCATCAGCAGAAATCACTGCAATTACATGACCAATAGAAGGCAGAAGGTTGATCATCAGTGATAAAGCTCAAGATGGATTAGTGTCGTGTTTCTTATATCTTTGTTCCTTATCTTAAAAAGCCATCCTGAGTTCTTTTTTTTTCCGGTCCAACTCTTAGACTTTTTTTGTTTGCTTGTTTCCTGCTACTTGAGTGAGAACCATTTAAAACATTGGTAGGTTTTCTCAGTGCAAAAAGAAGGGCTTTCAAGCTGCAGTTTCATGAATAGCTGTTTACTCGTAGAAGTGTCATCATTTTGAGTTAACCAAAGATTTTAGTACAGTATGGCATTGAAGTATGTTAAAAATATTTAAAACAATGCCATTTGAGTGTTTTTGCTGGTTACATTCTCTCAATTTGCTTTGCTGTGAAGATACCCTGGAAGATATATAGAAGCCATCAGGAAAAATCAACGAGCTGGATGTTGGATGGTGCACCAAAAAGCAGTAATGACTAAAATTGAGCCAAAAGAATAATAAGTAATAGAGTCAGAGCCATATTCTTCCTATAATATTGGATGTGTTTTAGGCTTGCTTATTTTGACTGAAACTTCCACTTGCATTCTTGAGACATTATGATATGTAGGAAGCTGCCACACTGTGATCTTTATTTTGTGTGTCTTTAAAGGCGTACGACGGGTTTGCCAGTTTGGGAATATCACGATTGCTGGAGCCTTCGGACATGGTTTTGTTAGCCATCCCTGACAAACTGACGGTTATGACCTATCTCTATCAGATAAGGGCACATTTTTGCGGCCAGGAATTGAATGTGGTTCAGATAGAGGAGAACAGCAGTAAAAGCACATACAAAGTGGGTAACTACGAAACGGACACAAACAGTTCTGTCGACCAGGAAAAGTTCTATGCGGAGCTGAGTGACCTGAACCGGGAGCCCGAGCTGCACCCACCAGACAGTGGTTTGGCGGACTTTGCCTCTCAGGATGACTCCGTGTTTGTAAACGACAGTGGTGTTGGCGAATCTGAGAGCGAGCATCAGACTCCTGATGACCATTTGAGCCCAAGCACAGCTTCCCCTTCTTCACGCAGGACTCGCAGTGACACGGATCCACAGAAATCCCAGCAGAGCTCTGGAAGGACTTCTGCATCTGAAGAAATTGGGAAGTGTAGCAGTACAGACACAACACAAATGCAGCCTGTGTTGGGAAGGAAGAAATTGCTGATAACTGACACTTTAGACTTCAGTGACTTAGCACATGTCAGTGATCAAAAAGAGGATATGTCTCCCACAGTTGCTTGTGAAGATAAGAACAAGAAGAGACACCAGAGCTTAGACAGTACCCCTGGTTTCTCAGAGCAAGAAAAGCTGGGATGTATAGGATCCACAGAGAGCACAAGAGCAGATCCCAGTTCACCTGTCACAAAACTGAGTTTATCTCCTACTTCTAAGCCTGGATACTCCTGTAATATGGATACAGATCTTGCAAAGAAACCACATGCTTCTCCAAGGCAAACAGAATCTGATTCTGACAGTGATGCCAGAGCAGCTTTAAATCATGCAGATCAAACTGCAAAAACAACCCAGGTAAGACATTTATGTCTGTGAGTTCAGATGGAGGTACTGTTCAAGTTCTTTCTCTGTGTTTGTAATTTACACCAAATCTTCAGCATAAATGGCGAGGTGAGTGTATTTTTATTTTGGGCAATAAATATTTTGCCTGAGAAGTAGGTGGTGCTGAAAAACAGTTATTACATGAAAAACTAATTTATAGAAATTGTCCCACTGTTGATCTTTCCAATCTCTCTCCCATTAAAGAATGTTGTGTTCTCAGCTATCTCAAAGATGGCTCCAAAACTTGCTGCTGTCTGTGGCAACACATTTCCTCTGAGTGCTGCATACTGAAGCAAAAACTGGAAAAAGATATCAATTCATAAGGAAATGTAAAGCTTTGAATACCTTAAAATTTACTAAAGATATTTCAGAATCTTGTCTGGGAAACCACAGAGTCTTGTGAACATAGCCAGGATGGCGAGGTAGAAACTCCAGACTGTTAAATTATGCTGTTATCCATTGAGTGGCCTAAGGCATGTTACTTCACCACAGTATCATTTTCCTTTCTGTAAAGATAACACTGTATGCCCACCTACCTTGCAGATTTATTGTGAGAATGAAAGTTGAGTTTTATATATATGTTGAGTATTATAAAAAATCGTATCATCATAAAAATATGTAAAACATGTTATCACCACCATTCCAAAAAAATGCCAAAGCAGGCTTCTAATTTTACCCCTGTGAAGAGTTTTCTTGAGTTTGGGCTTTGTGACATTAGAAAAGAAAATAATATATCCAGCAAAAAAAGAATATATCCAGTCTTCTGGTAGTGTGAATTGCTTCATATATTTTTATGGGTTTTTTTCTGAGTAAGCACCATAAAGATTCATTTTGTTGCAAGAGAAGCAGTCTATAGATGGGTGATAATGGCCAAATGTTGGTTCAAGAGCCAGCTAATTTCTTTCCTTTAATCAGTGAAGTCTTGTGAGGTTTCTCTTCATCATCATTGTCATCATCATCATCATCTTTGTGTACTGGATGAGAAAGGAACGGCTTGGCCCATACAGAATAGAAGAGCAGGAGGAGACTGCTCTTTGGAGGATTTGTTCTCTATGAAGATTTTCATGGGCAAGGGTGTAACAGGTCAAGAAAAAGCAAGAGTTGGCTTTAAAGGCAGTTTTTTGTTGTTAATTATCTGTGCATTTGCACATGGTAATAAAATCTCAGATGTGAGGCTCCCTCTGAACCTACACTCAGTTGTTGTTTAGAGTAAACCACCTCCATTTCCACATGGTTGTTGCAGTAGCACAACAGGCAGCACCTGCCCCAGCTCTGTCTCATGTAAAGGCCTAGAGATGCATTTTCCCAGTCTTCACAGTTGACCTTGACTAAGAAGCCAGCCTTTGGGAGTGTGTTCATCTGGGAGCTGCTCATGTTCTCATGTTTCTTGTGCAGAACCCCTTTTTGCTATTTCTGCTCTGCAAATATACTCAGTCCTGTGTACGAAGAAGGGACTTTCTTGTGGATATTCATAAATTCAGTAGAAGCAGATATTTTTTCAGGGTTTTTTGCCTTGTACCCAGCCTCTTTTGTGTTCAGTTTAAGTTGTGAGTGGTACCCGTGTAAGTAGCCAACAAAGCATTTTTGTTGTAGCCGTATTTGCATACATATTAAAGTAAACAAGTAAACACATAGCATGTTCGACATGGCTTCTATGAAGCCAGTTGGGTTTTTCCACAGTTGCAGTTTAAAGGCATTAAATGTTGATAGAAATTAAGTTTTAAGGGGAAGGACGAGAACTCCTATTTACATTATAATGGCCTATGACTTTTTTTTTACATTTTGATCATCTTTTCATTTCTGTAGAATGCTCTGTCACCTCTTGAAGACGTAATTCATGTGGCTCCTGACCTTTATTGTATAGGATGGCCACTGGCTATTAACTACTGTATAAACATTCAGTACCCTGAGGCTGCCTTGCTGTTAATTATATTTCTTTATTTTTAAGCAACGTATGTTGTCAAGACAGGAAGAACTTAAAGAACGAGCAAGAGTTCTGCTTGAGCAAGCAAGAAGAGATGCAGCATTAAAGGCAGGGAATAAACAACTAACCAGTACCCTCATCCCAGCCCGCAATAAGCAGCTGAACGATGTAAGAAACGTTGGCCAGTCTTGCAGTTTACAGAGTTAAAATGCATTGTGTGTGCTGTTGGGGGGGGCATGTCCTTGCAGAACATTTCTTCTCCACGTTTGATGTGTTGTGTGTCCTTCATTCACTTTTAAAGCCTGTTTCTCCTGATGTTGTGGCCAATAGAAAGGTGTTGCCCACTTCCCTGGAAGTGGAAGTCTGAGAGCACCTTCTTTGATTGGCACTATAGTTTCTGGTGGGATTAAACTCAAATGTTACTTGTTGGATGATAGTGAAGTAATTTGTGCTACTTTTGAGTACTTCTCTTTCAGTTAATGTAAATAATTTCCTTGAGCCTCTGATGTGAGCTCCTTGCTGTTTTAGAAGTGTTGTTGCAGTGGATGGAGCTGCTTGCATCAGTCTTGTAAAAGAGTTGATGGAACAATTCCTTTTTATCACCAAAGTTGATTATGCTGGTGAGGGGGGAAGTGGAGCTGGGGAATGAGCTCCAGAGTTGAAGCAGTTGTGGTTGCATCTCCAGTGGCTTCCATGGTGACCTGGAAGGATCCCTACTCTCTGGAGATGAAGGCTAATTAATTTTTATGCAAACGTTTGCAATGCTGGGTTTGTGATTCTAACTATTGCACATTAGAGACTGTACTGGCAACTGAGAATGTAAATGTAACTGTAAATGAAAAATAATGGTACAGAGAAAGGCTGGAATCTTTACAGATTCCCACCTTTCAGAGCTCAATCCTGATGGGCAGATTCTGCTCTTTACAAAAATGGGATCATACAATCAAAAAATGAAGACAGTGATTTACGTGTCTCATTTCATTCTCTTAACTCTCTTGGATCCATGCTGGTTTTTCTTTTTTGTAGAAATTCCTGTCTGTAGACTGACACTTCATTTTACTTTGAAATATATTCGTATATGCAGACAAGTCTTATTTGTATAATGATATATAAACAAATTTTTTCTTATTTCGTTTTTTAAGTTTTTCCTAGAGATGTATATTTTAGTATAAATTTCACTTTGGACTTCTTTTTAAAATTACCTTTTCATGAAGAAAATGGCATTAGAGGAGAGTTACTATAGGCAACTACTCAGGCAGAAACAGCTGTAATTAAAGTTGCCTAACATTTTTTATTACAAGCTCCTATTTTCAAAGGTTTTACAACTTTGCTAGTATTTCATTGTTTGAGCTGAAATCTTCCCCATCAGCTCTTCTGCCTCAGGGTAATATATATATATATATATATTTTTAACTTAAAAAAAACCCTGTTCAGCTATTTCTCTGTATTTGGTTGGATAAAGCATTGTTTCACCATGTTAAAAATAGATAAAATTTGGGAAGAAGGGTAGATTCCTTTGAAAAATCTGTTCAAAACAGTCAAAGTTGTGTTAATACCACAATCTTGTCAGAGAGCCTTGAAATTTAGAAAAGTTCTTAAGTGTCACTAAAAATTGTCTGTATGGACACTGCCCAGCAAGACCATCTTTTACCATTGCTCTCCTAAGGATCAGGGCCCATTCTGGTGCAGGTCATAGGATTGGGAAGCAAAACTTTCTCTTTTAGACTCAAACTCCTGCTAATGAAATCAAAACAGGAGTAAAAGGAGCTGCCCCACTGGCACACAGAGAAGATATGCCCTGGGTAGGTGGCAATGTGAAGTTAGACAATAACGAAGATGGTGTCCAGGCCATGAAAACCAGCTGGAGGGTAAGAGATGGTGAAGAGTTTTCAGGATGAGAGTCAGGACTGTGCAATTCAGGCAGCCAGATTACCCACAGGACCTTATTTCATTTGTTACAGAAGCTGAAAAATTAATTAGAAGCCTGCAGGAAGGGGAAGGGCAGTCTTTTAGGGCAGCTTGGCAGAGTCAAAGTTCTTGCTGCCTCCATCAGAAGCTCAAGGAGAACTGTTCTGGAGCAAATGGCCCTGGCGCATGTGAAATCTGGGCACTCTGAGCAAACTGAAATGGGCATTCCCGACTTGAGTTGATTGTCACATAAAAATGACAAAAGCTCCTCAGCTCTGAAGTATGTTGTGGAGATGTGATTTGGAGACTCTTATATTACTGTATAAAGTTGGTATATAATATTAAATAAACATTATATAAAGCTGTGTATAACATGTATGTATATGTTATATACATACCCATATATGTGCATATTCTGAAAGAGGATGCATGTGTGCATCAACATATATAAGTGTCAGATAAAACACACCGATTGCTGTTTTCCTTTGGCATGTTTGATATTAGTAGAGATGAGGCATTTCCATTTAATATAGTTCTGCCAGTTTTCTACAGGTCATTGCTCATTTGATTGTTAGCATATAGTACAGACTTATTTCTATTCATGGTTTTTTGGTCATTAAGGTTAATAATAAGAACTTTGACTCAAAGCAGTGTTGTATGTGTCAGTGTGCAGTAATGTGTAGTAGTGTGTTATCCAAATGAGAGTTGTGATAATGAGAATCAGCATTTAGTAGTGGAAATTGGACGAGGCTCATTTTCAGGATGGATTGAGATTCAAAAGAAAATGGTTTAAAACAGGAAGATCTAATTTTAAATAAGAAAACTTTGAAGAGATAGTTCAGGGGCAATACTTTTGAAAGTAACTCTTGAAGTTTGCAATTGCACCTTTTTTGATACTTTCTCAGAAAGAGCTTTAAGCATCCTAGTCTTTCAGACTGTGCTCTGGCTGTCAGTCACCCCAGCTCAGCGAAGCCTGTGGAATCATTAGTTGCTTTAAAAAAGTCTCATCTCCTAGGCCTTGCTGTTACCACTTCCCTGTGTCATATGAGAACCAGGAATTGCTGCTTTCTCAGTGACCAGGTGAGAGCAGCGTTCAGCACGTGGGGTTGGACAATGTGCGTGGTGAGGATGGGTTGTGTCACTGCTTGGGGTCAACAACAGGGAGGAAATTTCCAAATCTGTACCATGGCCATAAATACAGGTTTATTTGGTGTATGCCCGCCTGATTTGTTGTGGTAAAAGTCCATTTTGAAAACTGTGTTCCTGTTTCTCCTCTAAGCACAGAGCATAGCCTCATTTCTCCCATTTCTTTCCTCCTTGCAGCATGGTAGAAGATTTTTCAGTGTTATGTCTGCTTATTTGGTGCTTCTCAGAAGCCTCCAATCTCAAGCTGTATGCATGCCAGACAGCATGTGGAGGTATGCATGCAGGTATTTGAAGTCTAAGAGGAGACTGCATTGATCAGAACCTCCTTGAAATCGTGCTCATGGTTTGGGAGGATCATAGCTGTGTCATTAAAATTGATGCAGTCCTTTGGAGACTGGAAGAATTAGCTTAAGAGCTCTGTGAACAGAGTTACTGATCCCGTCGTGGATCCCTTTCTCTATGGTAGATTTATAAACAGCTCAGCCTTTCTGCTTGCATTCTTGATGTGTGTGTGCATGTGGTGACTCTTTTACGAGATGCTTCTGTCATTTGCAATCTGATATAGCAGCTGTAATCACTTAGCTTTTAACCAGGAGAGCCTTTTTATTAGCTTACTCATTTTTATTTAACTCGCCTTTTCTCATGGTGAATATCACAGGGCTAGAAGGGACATATCTGCTCCCACCAGATGCTGTAAAATATCAACCTGTAGTGATGGTTGTTAGCAGCGGCAGCTTGGCTGGAACGTGATGTTGGAAAGGTGAGGAGACTGGAGCTGGGCTGTGTGACCTATCTGGCAAAGTGACAGGCTAGAGGGGACCACAGTGAGTGGGAAATATTCAGAAGTCATGGGCCTAAAAGGTCTTTCCAGGAGGGGAACCCTCATCTGCAGAACATGGAGTGGAATCCTTAATTCCTGAATCTCAGTATAATAACTCCGCTGTCAGCAAATATCTGCAAAGGCCGTTGGCAAAATCTTCTTATTTTCTTTTAGTGACTGGTCCACAAAAAGAATGGAAATTTACTGCAGCTGTCATTTACTTTCTAAACTCAAATGGCTATGGTTATGGAGTCAGCATGATTACAGAGAATGGAATTAGGAGTTAAGAAATGCACAGGCAACTTTAATTAACCTCCTTTGTGTATATGCATTATGATGTAGTCTTTAATTATGTGATCACATACTATTTTCCCCAAAGCAATTGTGTCTCATTTTCCTCAGAGGATAGAGGTGATGTAGAAGGCTGTTTGTCCAGAGGACCTCTGTGCTTTTGATTGCAGAAATTGGAAGGTGTAGGACAAACTAAGCAGGGACTGCAAGGAGTGAAAAGATGAGGTCATGGTTAAGGTGCTTGAGAGAATTAAATGTACTTCTGCCTTTACCTGAGTTCCTGATCAGTGCCAGTAAGTCTTTTGAGCCAAACGTCTTCCAAGTGGTCACTATTTGTGTATCCTTCCTTTCTGGATTGCTTTGAGGCAAAAGTTTGATTTGCAGATGTATTGAGCATCCAGGTCTGTCAGGGAAATAAGTTGGAGTTGTGCTTGAGACATATAAAGGGCTGTATAAAGCTTAGTATACTGAAAAAAACCCCAGGTAATAGGCTTCCCAGAGCAAGCACCCAGTGACAGATCCTTTTAGCTGGATCTCTCCGTCTCAGTTCTCATCAGAAGAGCAGGGTAATAACTCTTCCACGGCGTGTTGTGAGAAGGGAATGTGATTAATGCTTTTGAGGCTCTTAAATACCACAGTGGTGGGCAGTGTAGAAAAAAATCAAGAAATTAACAATTCTGTCTTCAGAGCAAGATTTGAATGTTGTGGTGTAAAGAATAATGCTACGTATTGATGGGCCTGCATATTGAACAGTAAAAATAAACCGAAGTATTGAACACCACTGGGTAGAGCTCAGGTCTGGGCTGAAGACCAGGAGATAGTGAAAGTAAAAGGTGGTGCCACCACAAGGCTCTGTTTTAGAGGATAGAGAGCAGGATGAAAATTAAGATTATGCCCACTAGTTTTATTTCTGGCATCTCCTAAATCCTGTGTCAAATTCTTTTAACTTGTTTTTGTAAGATAGACAGCTTTAGCAGGGAAAGCTGTATCTAATGGAATTGATGAAAAATAGTGCTCATCTGGCAAAGGGTGTGTTTTTCTCCCTACCAGGGGCCGCAGATCGTTTCTGAAGTTATTTGCATTTTGCATGAGCTAAGGATTCCTCCTTGGTGAATTTAGGTGCAGGACTGGGCCACCCATATATGGATTTGACCAAAAATTTTGCATATTTAGGATCTGGCATAGATTCTGGGATGCAGGAGTTCAATAGCATGATACCTGGAGGGAATTGCTCTTGTCTTCTGCCTTTTGTGAAATAGGAAAATAATAATTCTTTCTTCACAGCACCATTCGAGTATAACTATGCTTAAAATTGTGACTGACTCCATTTGGACAATAAGTATTTAAATCCAGATTAATATAAACTGACACGGGGGCATTCGGAGAGTAATCCTGATGCTGCTGCTGGGCTTAAGTGCAACTGTTGCTACCCTGCTTTCTGTACAGAGAAAGATTTGGGTTTAATTATCTCTGCTACCATTATTTTATATGTATTCAAGATGACTGACAGCAATAGCTGCCTCAATATGTATATATTGAAAAAAAAAAGATTTGAAAGAGCAGTGGCGACTGTGTTCAAATCTTTTAGTAGATTTTGCAGATACAAAGTACTTCACCAAAAAGCTGTCTCCTCCAAACATACGAACACTATGTGCAGAGGGCAGAGGAACGGGCTGTGCCATGAGATTGTTTCTCCTTGCTCGGAATACTGCTTTTTATTACTCCCTTGCTCAAAGGACTTGTTGCAGCTGTGTCTAATTCATTTTTAATAAGCTCTTTCTACTTCAGGTGTCAATCTGTTGTGCCAATTACTTTTCATTTTCATAAATATTTGAGTGCAAAATGATAACTTTTCTTTTTTCCATGCACTGGACTAGTGAAAATAGAAGTTAATTTTAGAAAGGCTTCAGAAAGTGACAGAATCTGGAAGGAGATGAGTCTTTATGATTTTTAATTTTGGTTGCATACATTTGCACAGATCCAGGATATGCTGACTGCAATAAAATAAAAAACAAAGCATTATTTTAAATGCTCAGAAAAAAAGTTTTAATAAATGATCCCATTTGTTGATCATGTCCTGCAATTATCTGCTGCCCCTCTGAACTAATAAGCTCCAAACTGTCCAAACTTTTCTCCAATAAGTAAACTGTAGCCACCATGAACAGAAGTGGTACCGAAAGCAAATTCAGAGTTGACAGCAAAAATAGAGTATTTTAATTTGATTGAAAGATGCCTTAAACTCAAGGTAGCAATGCGAGTGTTCTTTCCTCCAATTATTATTTGAGGCTCTTGAAAATGAGTACAAAATAGCTTCATTCAGTATTTTTTTTTTCTGTGTCAAACCAGAATCCCTACTTCTGTTACACTAGGAAAGGCACCCAGTTCACTGTTGTATTTTTTGTAGTCTCCTCAGTTGGAAAATAAATGTCTGTGATTGGTGTGGTGATGTTAATTCATTTAAGGAAGCACTCTCAAGTTACTCCTGTCTTGTTTTTCTTTTTAAAAAAATAGATTAAAAACCTGATCTTTGTTAATTAAACATCTAGCATGAATTTGAGGTCTAGGACTTCGCAGGTGGCAACCTTGGTCTTTTAATATTAATTGGAAAATATTGATTGCAAAAAGACTAGTCTGTCATGCTGATAATTGCAACCAGATTTAGATATGATCACTAGATCTTCCCGAGATTACAAAGAAGCAGTTACCATCTAATTGGTAAAAAGATTGAACATTATTTTGGTAATCTCTGAGCTTTGGTAACTTATTCCCTGTTGTTCATTTATATGTCTTGTCTGTATGCCACTATAAAGTGGTTAAATATGGTGTAAGCTGATAAGACTTTGCTGTAGAGTATTTACATTTCATGAGCATTCCAAGTTTTGTAGTTGTTTTAACAATATACTTTTCTTTAACTGGAGGTTAGACCTGCTGACTGAACACTTCAAACCCACAACTGACCTGATATTTACTTCTTTATAGTGACACACTAAGGTTGAGATAGTCTGGTCTCAATTCCTTGATGGCAAGAACAAGCAACTTGTTTTATTTAATGTTCCTCAATACATGAAAAATAAAAATAATCTGTAACTTTCCAAAAGGGTTCTGCATCTTTTGACTTCATATTTGATCTGTTTAAGCACTTTCTTACTGTGAAGTTGTGATACTTCACTGTACAAAAATATTGCTGTAGACAAGTCCCTGACGTGGCTGGGAAAATAAATCAATTAGTGCAAGTAAACTAATTTTGAAGAAGAATTAGTATGCACTGTCAGTTTTATAGCAGGAAGGATTTCCTGAATAAAGCATAACCTTTGATAATGCACGACAAATGCTAGCAGTTTCAGTTTTAGATAGAAATGCTTGAGTTTCTCAGCTGATTTTTATTGCTGTTATTTCCATAAGATGTATCTGTTTACACCACTTAAGGATCTGGCCTAAATATATAAATTTATTTATGATGTGACTGTAAATTCAAGATGCTGCACAGTCTGCAGCCATACCATTTACTCGCACTGTGATAGAAAATAGGCTGTCAATTTATTAATGGAATTTTAAGATCATCTGATCAAAATTAGTTCCAAAATTGTAGCGTCTTCTGTCCATTTATAAATACTAGCAAAAAAAAAAAGTCTCTGTTTCAGAGCTATGCCTTTGTGTGCAGAGTGAGACCTGGGTTTCTCAGCCCCTGGAATGCTCTTTTTCTATCACTGCTAATAGCTGTGGACGTTTTCCGTGCGGATGTTCAGTACACGCTGTTGTGAATCCCAGGATGATATCGCCATTACTTAGAGCTGTATTTTGCATTGCCTATTCTGTTATTGCTCAGCATGCACAAGGGTAGAGTTAAAATCTTTATTCATTTCATTTAAAAATGTTTCTTTTGTTCTCCTTATCGTGTTCTGGCTTTCCCAAGGATATATGCCTTGAACGAAAAGTCACATGTGCATTACTAATTGTGTGCCATTGTATTTACAGTTCCTAGTGGTGGCACTGTGAAGCTACTAATTCTTTTGCTTCACTTGATGTAAAATAATCTGAGTGTCTTTGATAGCAGTGAAACAGTATTAATTGTTTTGTACATTTCTTGGTCACTCTTCTTAGGTGGTCTTCATAATCTATTAGAACTTTCAGCCAGATTTTTGTAATGTCATGCCTCCAGCAGTGATTAAATTGGTAATTAATGAACAGTCCTTGGCAACATAAACCACATCCCGTTAATTTTCCCTTTTGAGTTTTTCGAAGTTGTCGTCTCTGTCAGAAAGCATTGCGCCACCTTGCTACGGCCCCTTGGCATGGAACCACAGCGACGGGATTTTTTGCAGCCATTAGTAGATCAGAGCAGTAATTTCACAGTATTTTGGTCAGGGTAATTATAGTACCAAGTACCGAGCAGAGTTGGGAATTCACACAAGAAGTCCAGAAATACCAGGTGAGCTTCCTTGTGTTCACTGGGACGTTATGATTAGTTTAATTGGGCTTTGTTTGATTTCAGCCGCGGAGACTCTTTGTGCCACGGCACTGCAGCCACTTTCCACTTTAGTGTTTCTGACCTGCATTGACAGGAACTGGTGCAAAAATGAACTCTTTGAAGTGGGACTCTTTGGAGAGGGCAACTAAAAAAGGGGAAGACTGATGTGTAAGTAGTGTACTGTAGCAAAGCGTGACACCAGCCTGAACACCCTGCGTTTTGCGGGTGATGTGATTCAAATTCTTTCATATTTTCAACTGCAACAGATAATATTTCTGCTACATTCGTGCAAATCTCGAGTAAATGACTGCATTTAAAATCACAATCTGTTTTTAATCGCTGGCTTTTACATAGCACCTGCTGTTCTACCTTCCTTTGAAGATACAGTTGTTTCTCTCACTAGAAATTCTGTGAATCGTGTATTTAGTCCTGCAAACAAATCTGGGCGAATGCATTAATGAGACTGCAGCTGCACTTAGCAGTTCACATGTCACAAAATAGTAGGTAAAGGCATTCATACTTGAGTGACTGACTATAGGTGTAGTGGCCTTCAGCAGTACATTGTGCACATTAAAGTTTAAATAGTCACTTGCCTGTTGGCTTCTGAATGAAAGGACTGTCACTGGTCACTTCTCCTAAAGCCTTAATGAAACCAAATAGTTTGCTACGAGTTTGGGCCTAACCATTGGGGTGTTTCATGCAGTCTTGTCAGTTGATGTTCATGAATTGACTTGAACGAAGATCAAAGTGTTTCTCAAAATGGAGAAGCGGGGAGAGAGACAGCTCCTTCAATTGCACCACAAGAGCTAATCAAGCCATCAGTTCTTTATGCACTCTGCGTGCCTTTAGAATTTAATACCCAATGGTTTGTCAGGACAAATTGAAATTCGGGGGTTGGCGGGGAGCAGGGGGGGGGAGGTGGAGAGTGTCCCTCCTCAGCCTGCTGAAAATAAAATAAGCGCTTCACTCTTCTGGAGGATCGTTTTGATAAATTTTATCATTTAATGTAAAACTGCAATGTTGATTAAATGTTTGGGGTTGAAAAAAGAAATTACGGTGAAGGGTTCAGTGGGCGTTATGCACCTTAGCGCTGAGTAAAGATGCAGGTTTAAAGTGAAAGAGAAACTAAACTCAGGGTGATTTTTTTCTTTCTTTGATTGCTAATGAACTTTTTTTTGCTGAAACATTTTAAATTGGATTCAGAAGATAGATTTTTGAGTGTCAGTTAAAACAAAGTCATGTGAAAATGCCTCTCTCTCTCCCTCCCTCCCCTTCTCTCTTTTTAATTGATATGATTTAGGCAGAGGAAAATGGTAAGGGGGATTTTTCTATTGCAGAAGCAATTTTTAAGGGATTTAGTCTTATTTAGCCTGAAGGTCTTCACACTAATGAGAGCACTTAAGTTACGTCCAGGCGTTGATTAGACAGCTCATCTATCAACTGGAGCATGAGAATTTGTATTTTAGGTACCTTTTATACATTATAAATTTTTTTTATTACTTTAGACTTTATTTTCCGCAAATTTTTAATTGCCTTCTTTTGCGTCCAAGGTGTCTGTAATGCAGCTGACAGAGCACAAACATGAACAGGGAAATACTCTGTTTGATGTTGAGTACATTTCAATACATTTTGATAATACCGACATTTCGACAATATCAAAACTGTATCTGTAAAAGTTAATGTGCTGGATGCAAATTGCTACCAAGATACATTCCTTAAACTACCACAAGCTCCCTCAAAGTCTGAATGCATTTATTCAGGAAACACAGAATTTTATGTATATTTTAAAATGCCCTGCTACTCCCCTCACCCCCAAATTGTGATTGCTCTCTCTACCTGTAGTTTTTTTGCCACGTTTAAAACACAATGGCATCTTAATTATTTTCTGAACCATTCTGAAAAGTACAGCTTTTGTAACTTTTTGACATTTCAGGTTTAAAAAAAATTAAAACGTTGCCACCAGCTTGCACTATGAGCAGCCTGTAATAACAGTTAAAAAAGCTTTCTGAACTATTTGACAAGATTTCTTAGTGCTGAGGCCATATGCTGTAGCCTTTAAGCTATTTCTTCCTATCAGTTTCATTATCACCTGCCTCTGAGTCTCCAATATCATCAGTAAGCACATGCAGAATCATAATTATGCCATGTACAAGTTCTTTGATAACATGTACAGTTTTCTTCTTAATTCTTTATCAAATGCATTGATCGTGGCATGTGTGCATTGATCCAGGTCCACCATCTGGCTGTGTGTGATAAGCACAGTGGCATCTTTGCATTTCCACTGTCATTCATTGCGCTACAATTTGGCTGCAGGGGAGTAGTGGCTGGGATTAGCCCTGTTCTGCTACTTACTTGCATTTTAAGTTGACACCTCTACAGCGGCTCAGACCACATTACAAACTGAAACACATACGCACGACTTAGTGATGTGACACTCCTCAATAAGCTTACTCCACTAGCTACTCAACAATCTGTAATTGGATTTGTAGGAATAACAGCAAAAGATTTCCTAAGAATTGCTGGGGACAGAAGGTGAAGTTTTCTCATTATTGGCAAAAGGCTAGGTATAGATCTTAGGCGATTGGTATTTTCCATTAAAAAAACCTGCCAGCAGTTTGCAGGACTTTTTTAAAAAAAAAAAAACAAACCAGCAAAATAGGGTCCAGGGAGATGTAGGGTTTGCACTTGTTCTTTTCATTCTCATCACATAGAAGCAGACAGGGATCTTGTTACCCTCCCCCAAAAATTGAGAGAAGAGGGGGAGGAAAACCGACTTTCGGAGGCCCCCTGCAGCCCGCTGGCTTTGTTCGGCTGGGAGTGACCCGGGAGCATTCCTCAGGAGGGCATGTCCCCTCCCTTGGCGCGGGGCTGCCCGCCTGAGGAGGAAGCTTCCCAGGATGGCAGTCTGAGAGATGCTGCTCTCCAGCTTACGCATCCCATGCACTTGCCAAAAGCCTTTGTTTCATAACCCCTCTCTTTTTTTCTTTTTTTTTTCTTTTTTTTTTAAATTATAAAGTCAAGTTTACACAAGAGAAAATCCCTTAAGTGGAGCTCGATGAATGTTGACTCCTACAATGAGTAAGCAGCTTTCTTAACTTCTGTCTGCAACTCAGCTGTGGAAAGGCACAGAAAACACCATCTTTAGCCTGCTCATCTCAGATCAGACGTTCTGCCCTGTCTGGATGATGGCACTATTTTAGGATATTTCTGAGCCTGCACGCTTGAGCCCCTGTTAGTGGATCATGCCAATAGCATTGATAGTCACGATGAAAGGCAGAACAAGCTCATGGATCCCAGCACCTTAGGTGACTGTTGACCTTAATTATACTTCCTGGATGGGGGAGAGCACAAACTTGCCTAAGCAGGGAAAATTCCAGGGAAGGAGTTAGTGGAGGCCTTTATCTGTGCTTTTGGTTTAGGTCAACTTTCTTGATGGTGTTTCCTGGGGGTCAGCAGGGCTGCCCTCGCAGCGTTCTCTGGGAGAGCACCTCACTCTCTGCGTCAGCGCAAGTGAGCAAGGACGGAAGGAAAACACAACATGGTTTTGGAATTGGATATTTCAGCCTGTCCCTAAAACTTGCCGTAGAGCCAAGTGCAGTGGGAAACAGATGAGATCACCTCTGTCACAGAGATGTGCAGCTCCCAAATGGTTAAATGGGTTAAATCTTATTTATCTGAATAGAACTTGGGGGCTGTTTAGCAGAATGCTCCAGCACAAATACCTGTGGTTCACTTTGACGTTACAATTTTTTTGTTGGTTTCTTTACTTATAAATACTTGAACTGTTAGACCTTTTACTTTTTTCTCTGAGAAAGATGTATTTGTACCAGATTAGAAAAGCTAAACTGTTTCTTTACATTGAATAATCAGCCTGTCATGACAAATCTATCTACTTCTGCATGAGTAGGTGCCAGTTTGACTAGCTTCTTTTAGGCTCACACTGGGTTTTAAGCTGGATCCGTGTGCATGACTGGCAGTGCATTTGTTGGACCAGATCTAAGGAGCCAGAGAGCGTTCAGCTCCTTTTTGCCTACAAAAGAGCAGCCAGACAACCAGCAAGAGGCCTTGGATGTAGCACAAGGTGATACTTACTTAGTCAGCCATTCTTTTTTTCAAATATTTTTTTTCCATTCAGTAAACTAAGAGTTTTTCAGTTTCACAATGACACAAGGAATTAAATTATCAGTGGATTGTTTTTCTACAGCCACCATTCTTCACACAGAAATACTGTACCAAGTGAATTGTACATTTTGCAGAACAACATAAAATAATTTTAAAAATTAAAAAATAAAAATAAAAGAAATTGCTGGCTGCTTCTTTAAAAATACCTCCTTGGTTTAAGGAGATGTTTTCCATTTTACAGCCATGCAACCCCATTTTATTGTGAATTTTGGGAACTTTTTTTTTCTTAAGGGGGACAACTTCGTTAAGATATTGTTTGTGATTCTTCCGATTTTAGACTTTGAGCTACTTCTGTGTTCATTCTGTCTTGTCTCATCAGTGTACTGGTGCCATAGCTCCTAAGCCAATAGCTACTTAAGACAGGCAATTTGATACTTTTTGTGATATGCATTTGTGAAAAAATATTTTCAAGCTACATGCAGTGTGTGGATAGTGAGGTAGCTGATGTAGACACCAGGCAGAAGGCAGAAAATACCCGAGATGTTTATGTCTCTTTTTGCTTACTACCTCCTAGGATCTGAATAGCCACAAAAATGCAAAGCCACTTTTGTTTATGCCAAGTGTTTCTTGCTTAGCAATCCATATTTTGCTTACTACCTATGTATTTTGAGCTGTTCTGAAACAGTGGTAGAGACCAAACATAAATGTGGTCCCCAGGGTGATCAAAGATTTAATCTGACCAGATGGGACAAACTTGAGAAAGATTTTGACTTTCCACTCTGTTTTGCAACAAGAAAGGCTGATTTTTTTTTTCTCCCGTCCTTTCTTTGTTAGCAAAGGCAGAGATCAGGCCATCCCCGGAGAAATGAGCAGGTGTGGCCATTTACAAGCATGTCTGGTTATATTATATACCAACATAAGAAAAGTTTGAAATGATTTGAAAAGATCTGCTAAACAGTTTTAATGTTTCATCCCAAATCCTATTTACTCAAACAAGAGCCGATCAAGGTCACAGTACAACCCAGCCTGCTCAAACCTTTAAAGCTCATGTAATTTTATTTTTTTTCCTATTTTTTTTTATTCCGTCTTCTCTCCTAACTGAATAGGTACATTTTGGTAATCCTGAATAGGTACATTTTGGTAATCCTTGCCTCTGGACAAGCACAGAAGTCTTTTTCTTTCTGAATGGCTAATAACAGAGCCGTTCTTCCTGTCTAATGATGAAAGAGGTGGCAGTCAAGTTCTTTCTTTTACACGTACTGTGCACTCACGGCCGACCACGAACCATTTTGAAACCTACAGCTTCAGGAATTGCTCCCTCTCATAGGTACAGTTCTGGTTTGATTTTGTTGCTGTGGATGATAAGTAATTTACCACATTTTTTAAATTTTACTGTTGTCCCCCAGTCTATGGACACGGTAAAGAATTTACTTATTAAATGTCAAATAAATGCAGTTCACTGGATTGTATTTTTTTTTTTATGGTAAGAGGATGATACTTTATCGGAATTCTGGGGTAAACTCAGTTTGGATCCTCCCAAAATTCTGCCAAAGGAGGACTAAAAATCTCTGGCAAAGATTTTGTGCTTTATTTTCTTTTTCTTTTTAATGTGAGAAGATTGCAAAAGTTTTAGTCATTTAAGAAGATGGTTTTTAAGGGGATGTTTGGGGAATTTTTTTCCGCCGAAAGACTCCACCAATCTCAGTATTTCCCTGAGCTGGGCTGCTCTCAGCTGGCTGGGTAATGATCTCGGAAACTGCCCCGCCAGTGTTTCACATTTGAATTCACCTTCCCAAATCCACGGCATAATTTTTGGCCAAAGTAATGTCAGTCATTGCCGTCTGCGGCGAGTACAAACAGGACCCCCTAATGGCAGCCATTTTTATTTGTTTCTTAAGATCCAAAGGCTGCTGAAAGAACAATTGGATAAAGTTGAGGATTGGAGAAGCTTGATTTTCTTGTTCCAGTGAAATGAAACTCCCGTCCTTTTTTTTCTTCCCCTTTCCCTTAAAAGCCGGAGTCAGCTAGGGGGTTGTAGCTGTGTCAAAGCCGTTGGGATGCCACTGCTGATCACTTTAATTACTAGGACTAAGGAGGATAAAATTAAAAGTAGCACCATTGAAGCAGTGGAAGAAAGCTTGCCGAGATGTCAGTGAACTGTGAAATATAAAAATTGCATACCAATACATTTTTATAGGAGGGAAACAAGGAATTACATTACTTATTCTTGAAGAGTTTGTCCTTAAATAGTGAAGTTTTCCTCACTGTGCATCTGCATGGCAGATCTTTAAACCATTACAAAATAGTTGGGGGAAAATAACAAAGAAAACTAATGTCTCTTTGGCATGTCAGATTCATGTCAGAGGGTGAAAGAATTTACTGAGTTTTCTTTTCAACTGTACAGGGGGAAAAAAATCACTATATGTGTGTTTGCTTGGTCCTTTCTTGGTGCAGTGCTTCTTTTTGTGTCTCCTGGGGGTTTTTTTTAAATATTTTTGTTCTTGCCTCCGTACCTCTCCCGAGTGCTTTCCTTTCCAAATTCTAGCTTGATGTGCTGTTTAACAATTTTTCTGTACCTCAGAACTTAATCTATCTACTTTTTCTGCTCTCAGTTTCATTGCTTCTTCCACCAGTGTTTCTTCTGCCAAGCTCAGTAACCGAGGGTTCAAATACCTGAATTGAATTTAAGCAAGAACTAGGCTGGTTTTTCCCTTATCCGCTGGTGATGATTGGCTTAATCAGCACAAACACAAGCCACCATAATCTGTGTTTGCTTGGAGATCCCCGGGATGTTAATGACTATGCTAATAATTCAGGAGACAAGTTCTCTTTCAGGAGGAGGGGAGGAAAGGAGACTAGAGAAATCAGCCAGCTCAGTTAAGGGCATTTTTGTCACAAACACATAACTAGCCCTATTTTAAATTACATGTGCTGAAGTAGATTAAATTGTTTGACGTTAAACCACATGGCAGTCTTAATTTTGTACATTCCTTCTTAAAAGTCATTTAAGTTAAGACCACAAGTTCCTATATCCAAGGAATTAGGAATATTAGAGATTTGAGCAGTTTTATTTCAAGTAAAATTCAATGTAATTTATGTTACCAAATACTGTGGGTCGAAATAAAACCGTTTGCTGTGTCAGTTGGCTGGCTAGAAATTAAATTAAATTGATCTATTATAGTGCATAGGAGGAGGGGGGGGAAGCTTTCCAGTTGTATTTCTAATGTGTCCTTTACCAAATAAATTTTTGATAGAACTGTTGCTCTGTGCCTTCTGGGAAGTTAAAGGGTGAGAAAGCAAACAAAGCCCATGTGCCATCCCGCTGCCTCGCAGGGCCCAGGCAGAATTGTCTTTCCAGCGGAGGACATTAGGAGAAAAGTAAATCAAGGCAATCTGATAGGGAATCGGGACTCTGTCACTCAGAGGCGAGATACTGTGCTGTGTCCATATACTTTGTTTACTGTAGGGTTTTATGAGTTGTAACCTGCCCATGCAAGCTGTTAATGAGGCTAAATCTTTCTGCTTGAGGATTGAATTACAGCACACCTCTGGGCTAATGGTTATAAACAGAAAGTCCCATTAGGGCTGCATTCTGATTCAGTCATTTGCATTTTTTCTATTGTGCCGAGAACAATGCTGAGTAAATAGCTACAAACAAACAATTTACATGGAAATGGATAAAATGTACCTAATTAGTATTTTGCGCTTGTTTTATTAATGATTGCTTAAACTAAATAGCACTTAGCAACAGCTCTCACCAGCCTCTGCAGGTGTGGGATGCTCAGGTTTCTGGGTTGGTGGGAAGGCTGCCAGAACGGCTCTCCAAAATTAGGCAGTTTTTTATATTCCACTTAGTTCAGGTCAACAGCCTGTACCTGGGATTTATCCAGGTCATTATGTCAATAATACAAACTTATTGACAGGTTAGATTTAAGCCAAGCACTGACTTCGTTGCACTTATGAGCATTTCTGATATTGAGGAGAGGGGAAAAACAGTCCTAACTTTGCAAAAATCCCATGTTTAAGGTGAAAACTGAAACGGTTTCCCTGATGGAAACTGTGGAGTCTTATAGATATGTTTAAACACATCTTTTTATGAAGATTTTTTTATCATGGTGGGTTAGTCTTTTACAAAATTTCATGCTGTAGAACTTTATTTATTTATGTAACTGAAATATTATCATGCTTCTGAGTTATGAGCTTTAGTGGGACAACACTATCTGGCATGGTTCCAGTATGATCCCTTTAATTATTGACCAAAGCCCCACTAGTAGGATGTTGTAAAGGGATGCAAAGTCCTTTCTGCTGTGAGAGCATCTATTGTTCTTTCAGTAATTTTCATTAGTTGGGGTTTTTTTAAGAAAAATATCTATTGAAGTCAAAGAACACGCCTCAGATTTGATGCCACTTTACTCTTTGAAGTCAGCTTGGTGCTTGGAGTAACCAAGAGCAACATCTGGCTTCTCAGTTCAGTTCTGTGACAGAATAGTACTCAAATGAGTAATTCCATTTAGTAAAACCATTTTATAGCCACGGTAAAACTTCACTCAAATCACTCATTGAGTGTGATTATTTTGAGACTAAAGTATCTGCAAATTTTCATCAAGGTGTTTTTATAGAATGTAATTTATAAAAGCTTTACATTGCAAATCATCAGGTTTCTAATGCAGTAATAATTTGGGGAATGCTTAAAAAAATAATCTGATGCATGGATGTCTTTAAAAATTGTGGTGTGACACCCAACTGATATCGAGCATCCTATTTATAATGTGGGCCAAGCACCATGCTGTAAACCAGTTCCTATCATGATGATCAGATTGAGAATGAAATTGCATTTCTGTCAATTACTGAGTTGGCAACTGTTCAATATATCTTAGCAGCAAGATGAAGAGCGGCGTCGGCAGCTGAGAGAGAGAGCTCGTCAGCTAATAGCAGAAGCTCGATCTGGAGTGAAGATGTCAGAACTTCCCAGCTACACTGAAATGGCTGCAGAAAAGTTGAAAGAAAGGTCAAAGGCATCTGGAGGTGAGCTGAAGAACCTTGTATCTTATTCCTATGGCAACCTAGAAACCAGAGACCTTTTTGGGTATCACTTTTATTCACACTTCAAAACGTTGTTGTTCATCAGGTGAACATATCAAAAGACCTGGCTGTAGATGTGTTTCCTAAATCAGCGATTTGTCACCAAATTTCCAACAGTTAAAAGAAAAGCATACATGTAATTGAAAGAAAAATATGTTCTGTGAACAAGTAGCTCACATTGGCCCGTTATTTACGGATTTCTCATTACCCACAGATTTTTAGAATTTCATGGTTGTTGGTTCTCTGCAATATATATTTTTGTATAGGAACATGGACATAATTTGGGGGAAAACAAGATTTGAAATATTTAAGAAATGTTATTTTGTATTAAATGTGTTCAAAAGAAGAGAATTTTAAAGGTGGACTGTGAGAGGTGAGGGCAACAACTTTTTGATTTTAAATGGCAGTCTTTTGACAGACCACTTGCTTTTACACGTTTTGAGTTGTAATATTGCTATAATGTTATTAAACTGACTTTGAAATACCATTAAAATTCATATACCTGCCAGTGCTATGAGCTGGAGTAATGTAGTGTCACTCAAACTCAAATGGGTGCTGAGCACACGTTTCAGTGTAGGCTTCTTGCTCTTTTAATGTCTTCTACATATTCTAAGGGAAATAGTGTTTCTCAAACTAACTCATAATCATAAGCCAAAGTATAAGGAAAATCCAGCTTGATACTCACAATGCATGTAGATTCAACAAAAATATTTATTTCTTCTCTACTATTTGTATTTTATATGCATAAATATTTAAATATAGTCTTCTGCACCCTAAGCCCTACACTTCTTTTCCATTAACACCAAAGAGAAAACAATGAGTTGTCCTTCTCCCTTTGGGTCTGGTCTTCAGTTTTACTCTCTTTGCCCAGAAACCCAAGCTTGCCAGCATAACTGTCTTTTGTGATAAATAGAGAAATTACATCCTTGATGGCAGTAAGGCTGAGCCAAATGACACATTACATAGGCTATGGTGTTCCTCATCCCTCTTCACAGTTTATGACTCCCCATCCTACATTATTTCATTACTTCCTCCTCACTGTTTCCTTGTGCCTGTACTTGGCTGTTCCTGCCATACCTTCCCTCAAAGTAAGGTCTTTGTCTGGTTATATCCTGGGTGCTCAGCTGGATAGCAGTGAGTCTGTTTTGTTGCAGTGACTCACTCGTAGAGTTGCTAAATAATCCCAGTGTGCTGCTTCCTGGGATGTGGTCTTCCTGTTCATATTTGTCTCTGTATTTTGCCGTTGGTCGTCCTGCCCTTTGTTCAATTTGTAAACAGTCTCAGAGGTAGCTGTGCATATATATTAAAAGAAATCTGTATTTATAGAAGGAGATTGCATATGCACACAGAGAGTTTAGTGTTATTAAAAGAGCAGACAGTATCAGAACTGATGACAACTCATTTATAAAGGTGTCACCACTCTACCTATTGGGTTTTATCCAGTGTAACAATTTCACAGCTTTCTACTTCTGCATTGATTTATACTTCCCACTTTGATTTTTCTTCATTCATACAGTAGTTTGGCCAATCTATTTGAACTTCTCTTGGATTTAAGGTTCTCGTTCCCTGTCTTGTTTTATCCCTCTTTGGTCTTTTCATGTCAGTGTGCATTTTATAGCATTTTCTTCTGCTTCCTCCTTCTCAAAAAGCTTTCCTTAGGGCACATCTTCCACATAATTCTACCATACCTCTGGTATTTTCAGGTGCCACACCAGATCTCCACTCAAGAAATTCATTCTTCTAAAATGCTGTAGTTCTGTGAAATGGCACCAACACTTAACAATCCAAATGAATTGGAATTACTTCTGGGTTTAGTCTTTTTCATTTTTCAATTTCCACCAAAAATTAGGATTTAATAGACAGTCTCCTTATTACTACTGGACTCTGAATGTTTCCCCTAACTGCATTCACATTTTTATTGTGTAGAGTCCTGTATTCCCTACACAATACCCAAGACAAGCTTATTATCTTATGTCTTCCAAGCTCTCTTGCCCATTATACATCATTAATCTTTTCTTCTGCATTGATTGCAATTACTTTTTGATTTACAAAAAGGGAATGTACCAAATAATTTTACTCTCAATTCAATTATTTCAGAAAAAAGTGACTTTTTGGCTCTGGGATTTTTGAGTTTTTAAAGACTATCTTCTTCCTTACAACTGTAGGTAAAAACATGATCTCTTTCATTGTTTCTATATGCTGATTAAGAATTTTGTGCTTTGGCAATGGTGCAATATTCTCTGCTAAAAGGCTTTATTTAATCAAGGTCTGAAAAACCCAAATGCCTATGGCAAGTTGAAACTTTCCTGGATAAGCAGCATCCCTAGCTATGAAATTCAGTCTTTTTCATAAGTTATTTGGCATGTGAGACAGAAAATACTTCTTCCTACCAACTGCCAGAGGGTTTGGGATGGCAGCTTCAAATTTATTAGATGTCCTACTAGCTTCAGGCCGATAAGCGGATACCTTGAGATGGATCCAGGGACAGTATCAAGATGGAGATCCAAATATCCCCCCTTTTCCTAGCAGCAAAAGGACAAAGGAATTGACATATTATCTAGGAATTGTCCCTGTGCAGTGGAACACCCGTCTACTCTTCTGGGATTTGGGTGGTGTGTTTTCTTTACTCTCTGGCACATCTCCATCCTTTATTTGAGCTGGCACCAGTGTGAGGAAGTGGCTTGGACCTGGGGGTGGTGAGGACAGGGTATGTGCAAGATTTCACTTCTGAGGCAAGGATTTTTAGGGAATGTACATGGTGGCACAGCCTTGCTCATCATGCTTAGTCTCCAACTCATGAAACAAGTGTTAGGTCCTCAATATTTTTAGCAGGCAGTATTTCTGTCTGTCGGCAGTTACTGCTGTAATTTCTTGTCCTGACATCAGATTTCTTGTGCATGGAACCAGTATTTCAACTCTGCATTTCTTCCATTCCCCACCTTTGCTGCCTTTATTGCTGTGCAGAGGCTCCTGTCACATCCTGTAGCCTTAAAGTGAACTCTGTACCTGAAAGTAAATAAACTAAATATCTCACCATCCACAAGCCTGAAGGACTTCCCAGAGACAATGCTGAAGGCTGGAGACATCTTCCCTGAAGAGCAAGTACTGTTTGTGCAGTTTCTCCCAGTAACGTGATCCAGCCCCCATCAATGCTTTTGCTTCACTATGAAAATTATTCATGTGGGCTTCACATGTGGACAAGTTTAAACCAAGTCGAGAGAATATCAGTTTAACCACAAATTAGGCCTGACCTTAATCCGAATAGTAAGACATAAAAGCTATAAAATGCCTCTGGGTCCTTTTCCGCCAACATTCTGTCATTTCCACGTGGTTCCAAAAGATACTTATTTCTCTCTCTCCAGTCCAGACTGCAGTCCATGCTGTGTAGGTGATGGTCAGCTGTTGACTCAGTCCTTTATCTTTTATTTTATTCATTCCTTCATGACATAGTAAAACTTTGCTGTCTTTCTAGGATTCAAATTTATATAGTTTTCAAAGAAGCAGTTCTTCAGTCCTTTTCTAAATGTCTGCCCTGGTTCTAGACCAAGTGCTTTAAGTTTTTCACACTAGCAATTTGTCCTTTTCATAAAAGATATCTGTTATCTCTTCGTCATGTTGTTCCTTTTATCATTTATAATTGCAAAATCTTGTTGTAACATGCTCCCTAAACACATTTCCCTTTTAATACACTGGAAGAACATTGAACTGGAAAAAACCCTAGAGTAATTTAAATCAAGGAATCTAGATTTTTAAAGATACTTGAAAAATTCTGAAATGACTTCAAATTACTGCTTTTAATTGATTTTTTTTTTAAATAAAGTGTAAATGTCCTGATAATCATATTCAGTCAAAGTCTGCCAACTTTAAACTAAATACTAGGTCAGGTAATTATCTGATACTAGAAACTGGTGTCTTCCACATTCCCATCTCTTTTGTTTCCTAAAATGGTGGTGTCAAAGGCAGTGCCTCTGATCTCATCTTGCTATATTAAATTAAAGAGAATCAAATAATCTAATATAAGCATTCCCTTAGTATGCAGGAGTCTTAAACCCTGTCATCTTGTTTAGATTGTTTTAACACATCCAGCATCCAGTGGGGTGACTAGTAGCTGTGAGCCGACCTTGTGAGCTGACTCCTTTGGGTGATTCCAAAAGTCATTGCCTGCTTCTAGGCTCCAGGTGGATTTGGTTCCCCTCTGCCATGACAGTGTCCCTCTTTCTTCCCTTCTGCCTCTTCCTTATGTCCACAGTAGCCCAGTCATGCTTTCAGTGTGCCCCTGTGAACTCCAGGATGTATTTGAGAGTACCATGGCCTGAGTGCAACTGAATTTCTCCAACATCATCATGAGGGAATATATAAATTATAAATAATGGTGTGCAAAGTCCAGCTCCTCATCAGAAACAGTAGAGCAGCTTTGAAGGAAATTCAAAACCATCAGAATTACTGCTGTTGCTGCTTTACCATTCTGTTTTCTCTTCAGTCTGCTGCTTACCCCTTTACTTTTTATCCTTTTTTCCACTTTGTGAAGGTCATGCTGTGCCCTTCTACTTTGTTCACTTACCTGTACACTTCCTGAAACAACAGGAGTCCAGATCCCAGGACCACCTGTGTGAGTTTAAGTGGGAGCAGAACGGGTGTCTCAGGGAGTCGGGAGTGTTTCTGCCCACCCACTTCCACACCTGAAGCACAATCTGTCAGGTCCCAGATCTGGTCATAGATCTTGGATTGGCTGGAAAGAGATGTTCTTCTCCGTCACTCTGGCTCAATCTGGGGCAGCTTGGAAGAAAGCTGAGTCTTCCGGAGACTAAGGAGAATTCATGGAGGGGAGCCCAGAGAAGTCATGGTGCTCAGCTGAAGCACAGGGGTCCTACTTCACAGGCTGCTGCTCCATCACACACATAACCAATATTGGATAAGACACTGAAGTGGGAACTTCTTTGCTCCTGTCTGTTGCAGGAATGAGGTTGAGTGTGTTTCCAAGACAGGTGATGAGTGATCAGCACCAATCCTGGTCCAAACTTCTGGTATTCAGAATTATGGCATCTTGGTACTATATTTAGGATCCTCTTTTTATATGATGTTTGAATGTACCCATGTCCTGTATTTATGATTTGTATTTTTTTCCTATCTTAGATGTTTTAAAGTTCCTTTAGTTACTCTGTCTCTTGTTTCTTCAGACGCACTTTAGCCTACTCTTTTTTATCATTTTTACACACATGATGCATACATAGGAAAAAAAACTAGTGTAAGTCTGAACAAGTGTAGATAGCATTTGATATGAGATTTAAAAGTGAGTAAATACAATGCATCTACTTACTTTGAAAGTACTAATCTAGCTTTTATGGACTGATTTCATTATATATTTGTATTGAAAATGTGAGACAGGATTTTTTCTGGGATTTGCTTCACAATTCAGAACTTGCTGTTTGATCTTCCTCAGGTAACTTACTCTTTCTGTGCCATAATTTACCTACATCATCATCATAATTGTAATTATAATAATCGCCTACTTCATAAAACATTATGGGGCTCATTTATGAGTGATATTCATAAGCTACTCTGAGAAACTTGGTAGAAAGATCCCATAAAAAATATGATTACAATTATTATTTTATTTTAAATGTGTGCAGCTTACAAACAATGCTGATGAAAAGTAGTGCAGTAAGGCACTTTTAACTGATTCATCAATGACTTGGATGAAGGGACAGATGCCTCCTCAGAAAGTTCACTGGTGACACAAAAGCAGTGGCTGGTACCCCAGAGTGCTGTGAGCCTTTGAGAGGGACCTCGACAGGCTGGAGAGATGGGCAGGGAAGAACCTCCTGAAATTCAGCAAGGGCAAATGCAGGGTCCTGCACCTGGGGAGGAACAACCCCAGGTACCAGCACAGGCTGGGGTGACCTGCTGGGAAGCAGCTCTGGGGAGAAGGACATGGGGGTGCTGGTGGACAACGAGCTGTCCATGGGCCAGCAGTGCCCTTGTGGCACATTCCCAATGGGATCCTGGGCTGCATTAGGAAGAGCATTGCCAGCTGGTCAGGGAGGTGATCCTACCCCTCTACCCAGCCCTGGTGAGGCACATCTGGAGTGCTGTGTCCTGTTCTGGGATCCTCAGGGCAAGAGAGACATGGAGCTCCTGGAGAGGGTCCAGCAGAGGGTGACAAGTGGTGAAGGGACTGGAGCACCTCCCTCGTGAGGAAAGGCTGAGGGAGCTGGGCCTGTTCAGCCTGGAGAAGAGACACTGAGAGGGAACCTCATCAATGTCTGTCAGTGTCTGCAGGGAGGGGTCAGAGGATGGACCAGGCTCTGCTCGGCGGTGCCGGGCAATGGGACAAGAGGCAACGGGCAGGAACTGAGGCACAGGAAGTTCCACCTGAACGTGAGGAAGAGGTTCCTTACTGTGCAGATTGCCCAGAGAGGCTGTGGAGTCTCCCTCACTGAGGATATCCAAGGACCCTCTTGACACAATCCTGTGCCATGTGCTCTGGGATGACCCTGCCTGAGCAGGGAAATTGGATCAGATGACCCATGGTGGTCCCTTCCAACCTGACCCATCCTGTGGTTTTCAGAAAGCAGCAATTCATGAGGGTGCTGCCACTGTACCTGACATAGTTGCTTACTGAGCATGATGTTTCAGGTGGTAGCTTTCCTCCTTCTACCAGAAGGAGACTTTAACACCTAGCAAGGTACAGTGGTCCCTGCTCTGGGATGTACTGTACAAGGTGAGGACGGTAGCAAGTCTCACCAGGCTGGGAACTCAGTACCTGGAGCCTTTCTCAGGAGATGGCAGCTCAAGGTTCTTCTGCTGCCTAGACCCATCTGAACCTGCCACATAGCAGCTTTGACACCCGTTCTGCAATATGGAGAGCTGGGAGCCTGGGGGAAACCATTTTGACTCGAGTTACCCAGAGGTTCAGTGCAGAGAACAGCCACTGCTGAGGCCAGACTCTGCCTTTATTGGAGCAGGAGTTTCCAGCAGAGACCCCCATACATTTAATGAATTGCCTCAGTTTAAAGATAAATCCATAAGTGGACAGAGTGGAGTCTCCTTCCAGACTTATTTAATTATTTGCATTTTTATCATAACTCAGCTTGCTCTCTAAAGCATTCCTTTTTTTTTGAGTGATGTGTTGCATGTACATATGAAAATACTAACCTTAATGCTGTGTGTTCCTACAGATGAGGATGAGGATGATGATAATATTGAGATAGATACTAATGAGGAGGCTCCTGAATGCTCTATTACTGGAGGTGGAGATGAACTTACTAACCTAGAAAATGACCTTGATTCAACGGGTAATTTAAATAATGGCTATTTTGTGTATTTTGCATGACTAACACTCCATCATCATATAAATACTGATATGGTGCTTGTCTGTCTGTCAACTTTATTCCCATGTGCCTTTTCAGGTATTTTAAACCCTAATGTTTAATATCCTGCATTCATGTTTAGTTGAAATTTAAAATCAACTAAATCATTATTTCCAGCAATGTCAGATTTAAATGTCTCTTGCTCGTTTGATGGGTAAGGGGACCCCAGGCCACACTGGTAAAGCAGAGCCACCTGAAAGCACCCTGCCTGGATTGTACCAGGCAGGCAGAGGGATGAGCGATGGTGTGGGTGAGTACAGCTGCCACTCTGCACTGCCACCCTGGCCCATCTGCTCAGGGGAGAGGAGCAAATGTGTCTTTCTATGTTCATATAGACTTGATGTCTCTCTGGTTCCTTCCCGAGGACCGGTTCTTGTGTTTACACCTTGTTACCCCAGTAGGGGCATGGAGGTATAAATATGAGCAGAAGTTGTCCTGTTTACTTAACCATGTTCAAATAGCAGGGGTTTTATAAACACATGAAGTCACAGGAGTGGTATTCCATCCCCTTTCAAAAAACTTCAAGCCAAACTGGAGTTTAGGAGATAAATGTGGTGCTAAATATGTTGGAATCTTACAAGGAAGATGCTTATTTTAAAAGGAGCTGGATCTTCAAAGCTGTGCAAAAGGAACTGCCCACCCATAAGAGGCTCCTCTGCTTGCAGAGAGCTGCTGAAGGAGTTTGTTCTCTGTGCAAGTCTGCCTGTTCCAGTCAGCCCCAAGGAGTGCCTGGGGTCTCTGTTTGTGGTGGGCTTCTCTGCCAGGGCCTTTCTGCTCACTGCAAGTTAGCTCTGGTCTGGAGTAGCTTGGCCAGTACAGGACTGTCTTGAAACAGACAGTACAAGGGAGAACATCTTCAGCATCCTCTGGCTTGATTCTGCCCATGCCAGCTGGACCCAAATGTGTAGTCCATAGTATGTTAAATCAGAACTTAATTTAGTGATTTTTCTTTGTAAATTAAACCAACAGTGATGTGTAAATAGCACTTTCTAGTCTTGCTTGCATGCAAAAGATTTATGTCCTTTATTTTTTTTCTATTTGAGGATTTCCAGACACATAAGAAAATATATTTAGTGTTTCCAGCACTTGAATTTAGCTTACTTAAAGCAGAATCCTGTCAAATAATTTTCCAATAAAAACTGGTTCATTTTAGGAGGAGTAGAAAATGAATATGTGAATATTCCTGTCACATTGACCCAATGACTTACTTTCTGTGGGCCTTTTTTTTTGAGCGGTACCTTTTCAGGGATACAAACCCACTGCCCAGAGCTCCATGTCTACCATGGGGAGACATTCTGAAAAAAACCTGGGACATCATTTTGCAGTTCAGTAGTAGCTGAAGGTACAGACAAGTAAGAAAGAGGATGGGCTGTAGTACAGAAAGCAGTCTAGTGCTGTGGAAGAAATCAGAGTACATGGATTTTGGTGTAAATCTGCCAATTCATACCAAGTTCTAATGAAGGCTGAATCTCCTGGGAACACCTAAAAGTGCAACTTTAAGGGACATTTCACATTTGGGATCATTATGGACTTCCGTAATTAGTCCCCTGCTGAATCTTAGTCCCTCCCATCTCTCTCAAGACGAGAAAACTTTATTTCTACTGTTTTTTGGTTTTAAGTATTGCTTCTGTCTGTATTTGTCAGTACTTCTACATGTTGTGACCCTCTTATATCATAGTTACTACATGGTGTTTATAAGCCCACGAGACCGTGCATGTACTTACATGTGAGCCTCAATTAAGGACACCCTGACTGGGTGTGCCAGAGGAAAGGGAAACTATCCTTCTTCATAATCCAGCCCAGCCCATTGCTGCTGGAGACAGGCAGCATTTGACTGCCCGCATGCCAAAAATGTTTTGGCTAATATGCATTGGAGCGCTCCAAGCCTGGGAAGGAGCTGTGTGGCTACACAGTCATGACTCCACTTTCCACACCAGCTAGAAGTCACCAGCCTGCAGTGAAAAACTCAGGTTGTGCACGTGGGAAAACACAAGAACTGCTCTTTCCTCTGCCTGTGACCCAAGGCCGAGATGTAAGTGCATCCCTTGTGCAGGTGATGCTCCACTGGCTCCAGTGCAGGGGTGATTCCTCATGTGGGGCTGCATGTAGACTGTCTGGGGGCTTCTGTGCCAGTGTTCCTCTGCTTCCCTGCCCAGGGACAGCTCCACAGTCCTGTGCTGCAGCTTGTTATTAACACCTTCCTCCTTCTTAAGTGTGTGTGTATAGGTAACTATGTGTGTAGGTGTGTTACAAATTCATACAGTCAACGTTCACATACAGAATGAGCATTAGTGGGAGGTAAAGTTCTCAACTGCTATTTATTTGGGCTCTGATCCAATTTGCTAAAATTGATTTAAAAAATTTGGGGGCTTCAGCAGACTTTGAGTCTGTCCCTTTGATGCAGTTGTGAAGTATTTTATAACTCCCAGCTTCAACATATTCTATAAATCATAGTAAATTATTACTAGAAAGTAGTCTTTTCTTGGTACTGAAATTTTATGAGAAGCTGTGCCAAGAAGCCTTAGGATGAATTAGTAGTTCATAAACTTGAGGGGTTATCACTATGTAAATTATATGATAAATTGTCAGCTTTAAATAAAGGGCTTTTTAAGTGTGTTTTTATACCAAAGTATAGGTGTGTACCCATTGGGATTAACTTAAACATTATCTACTTTCTGTGTTTTTCATCTGCTGTCTGCAAGCATGTTTACTTGTTCCGCTGAGTGTCATGTATGTTTTCCAAGAACAAAATCTATGTATGTTACACAACCCTGCACCAATCCCAATCACAAAAACAGTTCCTTCTATTTTTTTTAAAGTTCAAAATGATAGCAAAGTGAATTAAATCTACCTTTTAAGTTGCTACATTGTTGAAGCGAGTCTGCATTGAAATGCATCTCACTCTGTTGTATGTGGTATTTGCATATTTAGCAGAACAAAACAGTAAGTTGGTGGATTTGAAGCTGAAGAAGCTCCTAGAAGCTCAGCCACAGGTGGCAAATTCACTCTCCAGTGCTGCTCAGAAAACTGTAACAGATAGCTCAGAGCAAGACATTAAGGTAAGTTTTGCTTAATGCCTTTGTTTTTGTACCTGTGTGTTATGATCGAGGCTTTGTATTTTGTGAGAAGGAAAACAATTTCTTACCAAATCCTTCAGAGTCAGAAACACAAAAAATCTTCGTGGCAGTGCAGTTACGGTGTTTGCAATGCACTGGGTTTTTTCCTGTTGATTGATCAACACATTTTCCTTTTTTTTTTTTTTAATCTTGATACTTGTCATTGGCAGAACACTAACAGATATAAGAAGCTCTCTCAATTCTGCCTGCTAAGGTTGTTACTGATATCAGAAATGCAGCACAGGCTCCATCCTGCTGCTGGTGCAATCAGCAGCCAGACTACCTGACTTGAATGGGAGTGGGGTTGGACTCTCAGAGATTTGCTTCCCTCCCAGTCCTGGTCCTCTGTTTTTCCTACATTAAGATTAAGATGTGGTACACTTTAAAGGCTTGCATACTTTGGGTGCTCGATGAGTGCTTCTGTGAAAAACAGACGTGAGCATGTGGTGTACATGGGCACTTTGCCTACTCTTAATGTTCACCACTTCAGCATAAAGTGCCCACCAATCAATTTTCCATTTCATTTTNAAGAACAAAATCTATGTATGTTACACAACCCTGCACCAATCCCAATCACAAAAACAGTTCCTTCTATTTTTTTTAAAGTTCAAAATGATAGCAAAGTGAATTAAATCTACCTTTTAAGTTGCTACATTGTTGAAGCGAGTCTGCATTGAAATGCATCTCACTCTGTTGTATGTGGTATTTGCATATTTAGCAGAACAAAACAGTAAGTTGGTGGATTTGAAGCTGAAGAAGCTCCTAGAAGCTCAGCCACAGGTGGCAAATTCACTCTCCAGTGCTGCTCAGAAAACTGTAACAGATAGCTCAGAGCAAGACATTAAGGTAAGTTTTGCTTAATGCCTTTGTTTTTGTACCTGTGTGTTATGATCGAGGCTTTGTATTTTGTGAGAAGGAAAACAATTTCTTACCAAATCCTTCAGAGTCAGAAACACAAAAAATCTTCGTGGCAGTGCAGTTACGGTGTTTGCAATGCACTGGGTTTTTTCCTGTTGATTGATCAACACATTTTCCTTTTTTTTTTTTTTAATCTTGATACTTGTCATTGGCAGAACACTAACAGATATAAGAAGCTCTCTCAATTCTGCCTGCTAAGGTTGTTACTGATATCAGAAATGCAGCACAGGCTCCATCCTGCTGCTGGTGCAATCAGCAGCCAGACTACCTGACTTGAATGGGAGTGGGGTTGGACTCTCAGAGATTTGCTTCCCTCCCAGTCCTGGTCCTCTGTTTTTCCTACATTAAGATTAAGATGTGGTACACTTTAAAGGCTTGCATACTTTGGGTGCTCGATGAGTGCTTCTGTGAAAAACAGACGTGAGCATGTGGTGTACATGGGCACTTTGCCTACTCTTAATGTTCACCACTTCAGCATAAAGTGCCCACCAATCAATTTTCCATTTCATTTTCTTAATTAGACCCCTTGTGTTCTTGCTATTCTATTTTTTAAAAATAGTCCCTGTATGTCATTAATATCCCTATGGCTCTGGGGCACTTCCAGTTGGGTATAACTTTTCACCCACCTGCAGTCTGTGGGGAGAGCACTGCTGACTGAAAGGATTTCCTTCCCCAGATACAGAGATGCTTTGAAGTCCCAAAACAATGACTTTCATTGCTTTTCCCTTACACTGTCGGTTCCTATAAATTGGTGATGAAAGTGTGTGGCAGCAGCAGAGGACTTTCGGTCTCTATCTTTGAACAAAAGGAAGCCTGGATCAAGTCTGATTTTTGCGTTCAATTTAGCTTTCTGCAGTGGATTTAATGCAAAATGAAGCTGGCCCAAGAATAATACAATGGATTGAAAAGGCTAACTGAATTAGTGGGCTTAGAGGAATACATTTGTAAAGTGGCAGAAGTCCCCAGTCATAAAAAGGTTTCTTAAAATGGGATTTACTAGCTAATCACACTGATATTTTAGCATGTTGCCAGGCCTAAAAAATTAGCCATGTTTGTTTATTTTCGTAAAGACTCTGGTTTAGGCTGTCAGATGGTTATTATACTAATAACAGGAAACCACCTTTTATTTAACCAGAATCTTATAACCACCTGATTAGTGCAGCTGAAAAGTCATCCAGAGGTATAAGCAATACTTGTTTAAGCTTAATTCTGTGAAATGACACACAGGCTGCCTCTTAGGGTAATTTCTTATCACCTAACCTGACAAAAATGGTATTTCTCTTTATAAAAAGCAATTGTGAAGGATTTGATTCTTTTTAAGGTACTCCCACAAAAAGGTGCAACTTAACAGTTTATCTCTGCGTGCGTCTTTTCTAAGGAAGAGTTGAAAGGCGGCGTTATAAGGAATATATGGTGTCCATCTGTTCTCATGGAGCTCTTGGCATTGAGGTGGATTTGTTTTTTAATAAAATGCAGTTTACAGGTTTCTAAATGAGGCATTCTGTGTTTGTGGAAAAGGATAAACTGTTACCTTCCCTTGGGGATTGTGTATCCCCGGCCTCCTTGAGGCGAGAGAATAGGCCGTTGGAGAACTCCCTCATTACCGATTGTCTCAATGCAGAGGAAGGGCAAAGTCTTGGTAGCTTTTGATAACCAGTTTCAGCATTCAGCAGGCTTAGCTATTAGTCATGCATCTTAGCCTTTCCCTATTTACTTTCAAAACACTTAATAAAAATAATAAAAGATTAGGTATAAAATGAAATATTTGTTTGGTACACAGCACCTCGGTATCTGCAGCTTCCACACACCACAGTGGTTCAGTCTTCTGGGATATTTCGTGTTGATAGAATCATTTGAATTTGTTACCAGTATTAACATAGGAAGCCCTGGAAAAGATAATTGTAGTTTCCTTAGCTGTAAAGGGCTTACTTACAAATCTGGCTTTGGAAAGTTATAGCTGATGAAATGCAGTTCAGTGGGGTAGCATTATAATCCTACCTTTTAGACTTCATCCAGCATTAGTGGTTTATCTCAATGGGCATAAAATTAGAAACTAGTTCTTCTTGTCGTACAAGTCTATGGGACTACAGAAAATGACAGATTTCTGTACCGGGCAGGGAGAGGGGCTAAAGGCAACACGCTTTAAAATGATACAGATCGTGTTCAGGGGCAGAGACGCCACGACTTGGCAGCAGCACACGCAGGGCTTGGCACAGCAAAGGTGCAAAGGAGTGATTTTTTGTTTAAAATCAGCATTGCTGGCAAATGCCGGTCACAATGAAGAGGTCTGGTTGGTAAAGAAGTAGAGAGTTCAGCAGGAGGGTGCCCACAGAGCAAAAAGCCAGTCATTGCCACCACATATTAAACAAAACAAAAAAAAAAAAAAGGAAAAGTTAATCACTCTTCTACTTTTTTCCCCACAGCTGATACTTCCATCCAATATAAACCACAGCCCGAGTCGTGAAATCCACTTTGTAAAACCTGTGTCCTGTCCCCTCACAAAAACGTACCTTTCAAATTAATGTCTTCCCGCTTGTAAACAAAAGAAACTGTTGTGTGTCTGGTTTTTTCCCAGCAGAATGGAACAGAGGAACATCGTGCTGAGCGATCACAAAAAGCAGCAGAACGGTTTAGAAATCCCGTTGTGTTCAGCAAGGACTCGACCGTCAGGAAAACTCAGCTCCAGTCTTTCAGTCAATACGTGGAGAGCAGACCAGGTAGGAGAAAATATAAAACCTGTTTTCCCATCTTATGATTTAATAATATTTAACAATAAATATATGAAAACCCGATAATGTAAGTCCACATTTCAATACATAAATATCAAGCTTTATAATAATTTTACATGTCTTTTCCCTTTTTTCAAGAGATGAAAAGGCAGAGATCAATACAGGAAGATACAAAGAGAGGAAATGAGGAGAAGGCTGCGATAGCTGAGACTCAGAGGAAGCCATCAGAAGATGAAGTGCTTAATGTATATTAATTTTTTGTCTGGTTTCATGATTGCTGATAATTCCAAACTGTATGTGGAAATAGTGCCTTTATTTGTTAAAATGAGATGTTAGGGTTTTTTAGATGTCAATCTCCAGTGCATTCAAAGCAGAGTGAGAGGGGTGCACTGTTGAATTAGTCTGCAGTGTGGTGATAATTGTCAGATAAAAAAAATGAATTTTTCAGA